>JAURVB010005648.1:0-25368 GCA_033002965.1 Piper betle
TCGGGCAGGGAAGGATCGAACGTTAGAGAATTAATATTAATTATATTATATTCTCTACCCGGTTAAGTCTACCGGTTAAATATTTTATTCTTTACCCAGTTACCCGGTTAAAGGAATAAAATACGGGTGTTGGTGTGTTTTCACATACCCTAGCCATTTTTGGTGAAGGGACGTCATTTTTCATTTTATAAATTGTGAGGGGGGCGTCATTACGCTCTCATCTTCTTCTCCTCTTCCTTACCGGAGCCGGCATCTTCCTTGCTTGGGTAACCTTCCTATCTCCCTAATCTTAGTTTTCATGCATTTCTTAATCACCATGCTAAATTCTGTTGCTTCATCAATTCATGATCATCATGTAAAGTTCTGCTACTTCCTCCATTCATGGGCGTCATGTAAACTTGCTGCTGTTTCACCAATTCATGATCATTTTGTTGTGCTGTTGCTTCATCAACGTTCTATGCTATGTAATCAGTTGGGTTAGGATAAGGGAATTGCAGTCTCTAGCGTCTTAGGAGTCTAGGATGGGGTTTGGAGGGTGGACAACGCTGTGGGTGTTTTCAGGCATCCATACCAGTCCGTCGGCCAAGATTCACGCCGTGCATGCTCACAGCGCTTGGCCGGGATGTTGGGTTGTCGTGCGGGGAGAAGGGAAGAGTTCCTGGTGGTGCTGCTGGCGGGACGGAGGTCGCCTTGCGTCCCCGGCGGTGCTGCTGGCCAGAAGTCGCGCGCCATGGTGCAGGACATGTTCGCCTTGGGAAGCTGCTGTAAAGCATGGACTTTAGGCTTCCAATTGGTTGCTGGAGAAGGTTGAAGTTGAGGGAGGACGTGATTCTGGGTTTGGGTGCCAAGAAAAGGGGTGGAGAAGAAGGGCGTGGTCTGGTTTTGGTGCTGGTTTTGTGCAGAGAAGAATGCCGACGGGAAGAAGAAGAAGAAGAAGAAGCTCACGGTGGCAAATCTGTAAATACTGGTTGACTCGATACCGACTCGAGTTAAAAATAATACGAACTCGTAATAAATCTTTAAAAATAATTATTTTAATGGGTTATGGGTTAAAGTTACTAAACTAATTAATGATTGGACGAAATCGACATGGACATAAGTAATAAAAAATACAGTAATGATAAACGGTCGATAATTAATCGGCGTAATACAAGTGATTAAATTAAATCGGACGGTTATAAGTGAATAATAAAATAAAGATTTTACCTTTATCATATTAAATTTAATATTAGGTAAATAAAGTGATTATTTTAATAACGAGTCAGTAATGTAGAAAATGGGTTATTAAACTATAGTCGGGTAACAATCACAAGCGTCGAACCTAAATAGCATAATGAAAATAAATAAAGTTCAAAATTTTATTGAGTCGAATAATTTAAAATAATTGTATTAATAATATTTTTAAATTAGAATAATACAAATTATTTTAAATAATTTAATCGTACAACTTATTTAATTAAATTGCTATGAATAAGGATAGCGATTAAAGATTTAAAACCGTAAACTAAATTATCAAGATTGTGGTTAAGTAATTATCGTCTCAAAGGAAAATATACTAATAATAGTAATTAAATATTTGTTTATAAGTTGATAATTATTTTATTATTTGTTAAGTGTTAATTATGATCTAGATAATTAATGTAAAGTAGGATTTAAATGATTATATCACATGAATAATTTAATATTTAATATTGTTGAAATTTAATAGTGATATATATATTAGTCATTTAGTTGCATGCATTTCTACTCGAATAAAATTATACTTATGTATAATTTTATGTCCTCGTTCAGATTAGGATCATTGGTCGCAGCTGCGAGTTCGAAATATCCAGGTCCGTATAATTATTTAAAATGTTGTATTTTCCCTTGTGGACAACCTGGTCAGCCTGAGCCCAGATTCGACCACCATGCACCGAGTGCAACCGGGGTCAAGGAATTGACTCAGTCCGACACGGGCTACGCCCTTCATAATCCAATAATGGACATGTCAGAAAGGACCTGACAGCCCATAATACAATAAATTGGACATGGCAGATTGGACTCGCCAGCCAATTACGGACATGGTGGATTGGACTCACCAGCCGATAACGGACATGGCGGATTGGACTCGCCAGCCGGTAATGGACATGATGGACTGACCCATCAGCCAATAAATTGGACATGGCGGATTGGACTCGCCAGCCAATTACGGACATGGTGGATTGGACTCACCAGCCGATAACGGACATGGCGGATTGGACTCGCCAGCCTGGTAATGGACATGATGGACTGACCCATCAGCCAATTACGGACATGGTGGATTGGACTCACCAGCCGATAACGGACATGGCAGATTGGACTCGCCAGCCGGTAATGGACATGATGGACTGACCCATCAGCCAATAGATGGACATGGTGGACTGACCCATCAGCCAACTAATGGACATGGTGGACTGAACCATCAGCTAATAAATGGACATGTTGGAATGGTCACAACAGCCAATATTATAGATAATGATAGGGAGTTTATGGACTTGTTTTATTTAATTATACGGCTTAGTGTTTAATCACTAACGCGGAATTGCCTCCGCAGGTTAGCAGCTGGAACTAAAGACTAAGAGACGACAGGGTGGTTCTTCTACCAACTCAGGTGGTGAACAGATAATAAGCAGACTTCTCTTTTTACTTTTCTTGTGTTATAAATGTGGCTATGGGAAACGGTCCAAGACTGTGGGATAATTATTTCATACATTGTCATTTGAAACATAAGTTCTTTTGAGTTAGAAATGCTAGACTTATTTGCTTTCATATTATTCATGTAACCTTTTAAGTAACACCCGGTCCGGTTAGGACTGGTCGTTATAGGGTTGGTTTTGTTAAATTTTGAGTAACACCTAGCCAGCAAGGCCCACAATATCGTGAAACATGGCGGGTCGTTACAGGTGGTATCAGAGCTTGGTTTCCCACAAGCTCACATTTTATGACTCAAGTACCTTGTTGAAAAGTCCAATAATTATCTTTTCCCACTGTGTTGTGTTTTGAATTAACAAATTCATTCGCTACTAATAAACCTAAGTCATAACTGAAAAAGAACATATTAATGAACCATTATGGTTCGATGTTTCAGATGGCAGGCACCCGTAGACAGTCAAGCCGATCTGCGCAGTCCAATGCGAACACCGAGAATGTATTGGCTCAAATCCTGACGGCCATACAGGGACTGGCGCAGGCTTCAGAAAATACAAATTCTGTGGTTCAAAATATTGTTCAGCGGTTACCGGGAGTGGTAGCAGGGCATGGAGCCTCAAACTCGGCAGCGGGTCCCAGAATCACCCCAGATGGTGGTCAGGGGAGTGCCCAAGGGTGGGCAGGGTTAGCAGACCCGGGCGAGCAAGGGGAGCATCCAAACCCAGTGCCACCGGTAGTCTGACAAGTGGTGTCGCCAGCAGTTGATGATAGTGACCGCTACACTGTGGAAAAATTTAGGAAGAATGGAGCTGAGGTATTTATTGGAGGGATCGATCCAATGAAGGCGGAGAGCTGGATAGACATTACCAAATAAAACGTTCAGGGCTCTGTCTGTGCCCCACCACCATCAAGTGAGATTGGCAACATGCATGCTTCAAGAGGAAGCATCTTACTGGTGGAAATCCATGGAGAAAACCACATTCCATTGACGTGAGATTTCTTCCATCACGTGGGCGGAATTTGTGGCAGCTTTCAATGGACAATATTTTCCAGAGCCTGTTGTCCAGAAGAAAGCACTAGCATACGCTAATTTGGTTTAGGGGGAGGATTTGGTCCGGGAATATGTGTATTCCCAGACGAACTTCTAGGGTTACCTCCTAAGCAGGCAGTGGAGTTTGTGATTGACCAAGCACCTGGAACAACACCCATTTCTAAAGCACCATACCGGATGGCTCCAGCAGAACTCAAGGAGTTGAAGAGTCAACTAGTGGAGTCGTTGCAGGTAGGCTTCATCCGACCAAGTATTTCACGTTGGGGAGCCCCTATTCTTTTTGTGAAGAAGAAAGATGGATCACTTCAGCTGTGTATTGACTATCAAAAAATCAATCAAGTGACAGTCAAGAATCGGTACCCCTTACCGAGGATTTCTGACTTGTTTGATTAAATAAAAAACACCCGGAATATTTTCTAAGATAGACTTGCGGTCTCGTTATCATCAGTTGCGAGTAAAGGAGTCAGACATACAGAAAACGGGTTTCCAAACTCGATATGGACATTATGAGTTTTCTGGTCATGCCATTTGGTCTAACAAATGCACCAGCGGCCTTTATGTCACTCATAAACACAGTATTTCACGTATACTTGGACAAGTTTATTATCGTGTTTGTCGACGACATTCTGGTCTATTCAAATAATGAAGAAAAACATGTGAAGCACTTGTCCATTACTCTTCAAGTTCTGAGAGAATATCAACTGTTTGCCAAGCTCTCAAAGTGTGACTTCTGGATGAGGGAGGTAAATTTCCTTGGTCATATTGTGTCAAAGGCTGGAATTGGAATGGATCAATCAAAAGTGAAAGTAGTCACTGATTGGGTAACCTTCCTATCTCCCTAATCTTAGTTTTCATGCATTTCTTAATCACCATGCTAAATTCTATTGCTTCATCAATTCATGATCATCATGTAAAGTTCTCCTACTTCCTCCATTCATGGGCGTCATGTAAACTTGCTGCTGTTTCACCAATTCATGATCATTTTGTTGTGTTGTAGCTTCATCAACATTCTATGCTATAAAATCAGTTGGGTTAGGATAAGGGAATTGCACTCTCTAGCGTCATAGGAGACTAGGATGGAGGTTTGGAGGGTGGACAACGCTGTGGGTGTTTTCAGGTGTCCATACCAGTCCGTCGGCCAATATTCACGCCGTGCATGCTCACAGCGCTTGGCCGGGATGTTGGGTTGTCGTGCGGGGAGAAGGGAAGAGTTCCTGGTGATGCTGCTGGCGGGACGGAGGTCGCCTTGCGTCCCCGGCGGTGCTGCTGGCCAGAAGTTGCGCGCCATGGTGCAGGACATGTTCGCCTTGGGAAGCTGCTATAATGCATCGACTTTAGGCTTCCAATGGGTTGCTGGAGAAGGTTGAAGTTGAGGGAGGACAGATCCTCGGTTTGGGTACCAAGAAAAGGGGTGGAGAAGAAGGGCGTGGTCTAGCTTTGGTGCAGAGAAGAATGCCGACGGGAAGAAGAAGAAGAAGCTCATGGTGGCAAATCTATAAATACTGGTTGACTCGATACCGACTCTAATTAAAAATAATACGAACTCGTAAAAATTCTTTAAAAATAATTATTTTAATTGGTTATGGGTTAAAGTTACTAAACTAATTAATGATTGGATGAAATCGACATAGACATATGTAATAAAAAATACGGTAATGATAAACGGTCGATAATTAATCGGCGTAATACAAGTGATTAAATTAAATCGAACGGCTATAAGTGAATAATAAAATAATATTTTACCTTTATCATTTAACTTTAATATTAGGTAAATAAAGTGATTATTTTAATAACGAGTCAGTAATGTAGAAAATGGGTTATTAAACTATACTCGGGTAACAATCACAAGCGTCGAACCTAAATAACATAATGAAAAATAAATAAAGTTCGAAATTTTATTAAGTCGAATAATTTAAAATAATTGTATTAATAATATTTTTAAATTAGAATAATACAAATTAATTTAAATAATTTAATCGTACAACTTACTTAATTAAATTGCTATGAATAAGGATAGCGATTAAAGATTCAAAACGGTAAACTAAATTATCAAGATTGTGGTTAAGTAATTATCGTCTTAAAGGAAAATATACTAATAATAGTAATTAAATACTTGTTTATAGGTTGATAATTATTTTATTATTTGTTAAGTGTTAATTACGATCTAGATAATTAATGTAAAGTAGGATTTAAATGATTATATCACATGAATAATTTAATATTTAATATTGTTGAAATTTAATTGTGATATATATATTATTCATTTAGTTGCACGCATTTCTACTCAAATGGAATCATACTTATGTATAATTTTATGTCCTCGTTCAGATTAAGATCATTAGTCGCAGCTGTGAATTCGAAATTTACTTATTTAAAATGTTGTCTTTTCCCTTGTGGACAACCTGGTCAACCTGAGCCCAGATTCGACCACCATGCACCGAGTGCAACCGGGGTTAAGGAATTGACTCAGTCCGACACGGGCTACGCCCTTTTTAATCCGATAATGGACATGTCAGAAAGGGCCTAATAGCCCATAGTACAATAAATTGGACATGGCGGATTGGACTCACCAACCAATTATGGACATGGTAGATTGGACTCACCAGCCGATAATGGCCATGACAGATTGGACTCGCCAGTTGGTAATGGACATGATGGACTAACCCATCAGCCAATTACGGACATGGTTGATTGGACTCACCAACTGACAACGGACATGGCGGATTGGACTCACCAGCCGATAACGGACATGGCAGATTGGACTCGCCAGCCGGTAATGGACATGATGGACTGACCCATCAGCCAATAGATGGACATGGTGGACTGACCCATTAGCCAACTAATGGACATGGTGGACTGAACCATCAGCTAATAAATGGATATGTTGGAATGGTCACAACAGCCAATATTATAGATAATGATAGGGAGTTTATGGACTTGTTTTATTTAATTATACGGCTTAGTGTTTAATCACTAACGCGGAATTGCCTCCGCAGGTTAGCAGCTGGAACTAAAGACTAAGAGATGACAGGGTGGGTCTTCTACCAACTCAGGTGGTGAACAGATAATAAGCGGACTTCTCTTTTTACTTTTCTTGTGTTATAAATGTGGCTATGGGAAACGGTCCAACTCTATGTTAAGTGTTTAAAGTATACAATATTTACCGATGTTTTTAATGTAATTTTGTACTTCTCGGGTATAAAATTATTAATTAAGTGATATTTTACTTTATTTTTTTAGTTAATTAATATTTTGTTAGATATGCTTAATTTTGGTGTTTCAATGCAGAAAAAGATTAATAAATTAAGCTCTGGAATTGAAAAGTTTTGGCCACCAAATGGTTACAATTTATGGTGTTCAATGGAGTCGAGGAGTTAGAAACTTGAAGGGACATCAAAATTAATTAGACTACGTTAATTTGTGAACACCCTCTTCGAATTATTGTATCTCTACTTTTATATAAAGGGGTGGTTATTAGTTGTTGATCATATCTCATCTTTTGGCTTAGCAGTTTAGTGAAAGAAAATATTTCTAGTTTTTGTAATTTTTTCTCTTTCATAATAAAATTAGTTTCTTTTTATATTGTTTTCTACTTTTATTATGGAGTAGCCTTTTATTTTGTTCTAGAGAAGAATGGAACTTAACATGATTTAATTGAATTTATTTCAAGCTTTTGCTCTTTTATTCAATCAGATTGTTTGAATTGTCATCTTCTAAATGCTAAGAGTAGATTGATCACCTATTTCTTAGACCATGAGGTTTAATTAGATTTTGGGAGAAATTAATTTGATTAGTAATTGATAATTTATCACACAACGAGTCTTTTGACTTGTTTGTCGTTGTGGTCGGGAGATACACAACACCGTATGCGATTGTAAGGCAAATCTTAATGCATTATTTTGTTGATTAATCAATTATCACCGGGAGGTAGAAATTGAGGCAAAATAATAGAAGCATGAAGGAGCGGGAGCCACCATGTTATATAATTATCCTAGATCGACAATTCGAGGGAACTTTCCCACGGTAATAATTTTTAATCTCTACTATTATTTATAGAAATTTAATTAATTAAGTTGTTCGACTAAATTATTTAAAATATTTTGTATTATTTTAATTTATAAATATTATTAATACAATTATTTTAAATTAATCGACTTTATAAAGTTTTGAACTTTATTTATTTTTATTATGCTATTTAGGTTCGACGCCAGTGATTTTCCGATTATAGTTTAACCGATTTCTATATTAGTCGTTATTAAAATAACTCACTTTATTACCTAATATTAAATTTAATATTGTAAAGGTAAAATCTTTATTTTATTAATCCCTTATAAACATCTAATTTAAAATTAATCACTTATCGTATGCCGAATAATTATCGACCATTTATCATTACCGTATTTTTTATTACTTATGTCCATGTCAATTTCGTCCAATAATTAATTAGTTTAGCAACTTTAACCATAACCCATTAAAATGATTATTTTTTAAAGATTTATTACGAGTTAGTATTATTTTTTTAACTCGAGTTGGTATCGAGTCAACCCATATTTACAAAACTGCCACCCTTCTTCTTCTTCTTCTTCTCCCGTTGTCATTCTTCTCTTCTCAAAAATAGGTTCGTCCTTCTCCTCCCACCCTTATCTTGGCACCCAATTGAACCACCATCTAAACATCCCAACAAAGCATCAACAACAAGATAAAATCAGCAAGCGAGGAGGCCTCATGTGCGTGATTTACAGCAGCGATCCAAGACGCCGTCCTGCACCAAACCAGGCATGTTCCTCTTCTCCCAGCCTCAAGACCCCTCCTTTCTTGCACCTTGCTCCAATTCAGATGTTCCACGACCTCAGGCTGGCATCAAAACAGGAAAGATTGGCCACCTTTGGACGTTGCATGGAGTATGGTCGTTCTCCCCGCTTCTGCACTTCGCCACCATGAATTCAGGCGAGAAGGTCATCCGTTGTGGACTGTTCCAGCGGCCTGAACTGCTGTGAAGGAACCCATGATGCTGTCGACGAAGCACAACCGGTGTCTACCCCTCTGAACGTCCATTACAGCACCTATTGCAGCAGAACGTCGCCACTTCCATCACCCTTGCAACTCCACCCACTCACCGCTGCAATTCAGCCACCCACAGACAACCAGGGACATGGCAAGCCATCCCTTTGACCCAGCAACCAGAGGGGTCATCGGGGGTGTGAGGGGAAGCCTTGCAAACTTGTCTTACAGTTGCCCATCTCGCCAACAATTTGCACCCGTCGGCCATGGATGGGATTTCAGTATTCCAGTTTAGTTTAGTTCTTGTCTTTCTTGTTGATTTGAGACTTTAGTTACATGATTAACAAGCTTACTACCAATTGAAAAGAATATGCATGCAAGAAAATTAAGAAGAGGGAGATAGGAAGGATACCCAAGTAAGGAAGAAGCCCCGGTAAGGAAGAGGAGAACTAGGCGGCTAAGGTGAGGAAGACGCCCTTACACCGTATGTGAAAAATGACGTCCTCTTTCAAATTTATAAAAATGAAAATGACGGCTAGGGTATGTGAAAACACCCCTAGACCCGTATTTCATTTAACCGGGTAAATAATAAAATGGGTAAATAATTAACCGGGTAAAGAATATAACATGTTGGGTCCTTCCCAGACCGAGTTCGGTCCTTCCCGAACAGCGTCCGTGTCCAATTCTTCTTTTTCTTTTCACGGTCTTTACAATCTCCCCAACTTGGAAATATTTCGTCCCCGAAATATCATAATGGGCAATAGAACAATCATGATTAATTTTATTTATTTCTTCGGGATCAGTTCATGCTACTACAAATATAAAACTCCTATGCCACAAATAGGCTAGGGTATTTCCTTGCCATTTCTTGTTCAGTCTCCCATGTAGCTTCCTCTGACCCCTGATTTTTCCACAATACTTTTACCAAAGGAATTTCCTTGTTCCTGAGTGTCTTTATTTCTCTTGCCAGGATGCGGATTGGCTTTTCCTCGTAGGTTAAATTTGATTGTAGCTCTAAGTCTTCAAAATTTGTGATGATATGATCCTCATCCCGTACATATTTCTTTAGCATTGACACATGGAAAACATTGTGTACTCCAGCTAGGCTTGGTGGCAATGCTAATCTATATGCACAATTCCCAACTCGATCCAGGATTGGAAACGGTCCTATGAATCTTGGCTTCAACTTCCCTGATATTTTAAATCTGATCACCCCCTTCGTAGGAGATGTCTTTAGGTACACAAACTCCCCAACTTGGAACTCTAGGTCCTTCCTTCGAGTATCAGCATAACTCTTTTGTCGATCCTGAGCTGCCTTAAGTCTTTGCTGAATGAGTTTCACCTTTTCAGTTGCTTCCCTCACCATCTCTGGCCCGACTATAACTGCCTCGGTAGACTCTAGCCAACACGATGGAGATCTACAGGGCCTACCATATAAGGCTTCAAATGGTGCCATCCCTATACTGGCTTGGTAAGAGTTATTGTAGGTGAATTCAGCCAAAGCTAAGTGTTTCTCCCAGTCACCTCCCCAGTCAAGAATGCAAGCTCTTAACAAATCTTCCAAAGTTTGAATAGTCCTCTCACTCTGACCATCAGTTTGGGGATGATATGCTGTACTCAACTTAATTTGAGTTCCCATGGCTTTTTGGAAAGCTTCCCAGAAATGTGAGGTGAATAGGGGATCGCGGTCGGAGACTATCTCCTTTGGAATCCCATGCAATTTGACAATATTGTCAACATATAATCCTGCCAGGTATTCTGCCATTCTCATTGATTTCGTGGGGATGAAGTGAGCTACCTTAGTTAGTCGGTCCACAACTACCCATATGGAGTCATGCTTCTTTTGAGTTCTTGGGAGCTTTGAAATAAAATCGCATGTGACACACTCCCATTTCCACGTTGGTATTTCTAAAGGTTGCAATAGTCCTCCAGGTAGTTGATGTTGGGCTTTGATCTGTTGGCAAGTCTGACACTTAGAGACAAAATCCACAACATCCCTCTTCATCCCAATCCACCAGTAGGTTCTCTTTAAATCCTGATACATTTTAGTAACTCCAGGGTGTATCGAGAACTTTGAGCGATGAGCCTCCTCCAAGATATTCCGCCTCAGTGCATTATCCTTGGGTACACACAACCTTCCTCTAAATCTGATCACACTATTTGAATCAGCTACAATGTCAGGAATCTTGTCCAACATTTTATTCAGCTCCTCATCACCCATTTGTGCTAGCTTAACACGATCAACTAAATCATTGGAAACAACCAAATTTGCCAGTAAGCCTGTTAGTTGCTCCACCGGGTTGATAGCTACCACTTCTGCTGACATGGCCCAAAGTCTAGCTAGCTGCTGACTTTTGTCCACTTTGCCCTTCCGACTCAACGCGTCGGCTACCACATTCGCTTTCCCTGGATGGTATAAGATTTGGAAGTCGTAGTCCTTCAAATATTCTATCCACCGCCTCTGTCGAAGGTTAAGGTCATTCTGGGTGAAGATATACTTCAAACTCTGGTGGTCAGTGAAGACTTCGAACTGGGCTCCATACAAGTAGTGTCTCCAAATCTTCAGGGCAAAAACCACTGCTGCCAGTTCCAAGTCATGGGTTGCATAATTTTGCTCATGAATCTTCAATTGACGAGAGGCATAGGCCACCACCTTACCTTCTTGCATAAGGACGCATCCTAAACCCAACCGAGACGCATCACTGAAGACTACGAATCCTTCATTACCATTTGGCAGGGTCAAGACTGGTGCAGTTGTTAAACTCTTCTTTAGAGACTGGAAACTCTCCTCACACTTACTACTCCATTCAAACTTGACCCCCTTCCTTGTGAGTTTGGTCATCGGTGATGCTACTAAGGAGAAGTCTTTAATGAATTTCCTATAGTAACCCGCTAAACCAAGGAAGCTTCTGATATCAGTGACTGACTTAGGTTGTGGCCAATCAATGACTGCTTTCACTTTTGATGGATCCACTGCAATTCCAGCCTTTGAGACAATATGACCAAGGAAATTTACCTCCCTCATCCAGAAGTCACACTTTGAGAGCTTGGCGAACAGTTGATGTTCTCTCAGAACTTGAAGAGTAATAGACAGGTGCTTCACATGCTCTTCTTCATTATTTGAATAGACCAGAATGTCGTCCACAAATACGATAATAAACTTGTCCAGGTATGTGTGGAATACTGTGTTCATGAGTGACATAAAGGCCACTGGTGCATTTGTTAGACCAAAAGGCATAACCAGAAACTCATAATGTCCATACTGAGTTCGGAAAGCCGTTTTCTGTATTTCTGACTCCTTTACTCGCAACTGGTGATAACCAGACCACAAGTCTATCTTAGAAAATTGGTGTTGTTCCAGGTGCTAGGTCAATGGCAAACTCCACTACCCGCTTAGGAGGTAACCCTGGAAGTTCATCTAGGAATACACATATTTTCGGACCGAATCCTCCCCTGAACCAAATTAGCAAACGCTAGTGCTTTCTTCTGGACAACGGGCTTTGGAAAATATTGTCCATTGAAAGCTGCCACAAATTCCGCCCATGTGATGGAAGAAATCTCACGTCGATGGAATGTGGTTTTCTCCATGGATTTCCACCAGTAAGATGCTTCTTCTTGAAGCATGCATGTTGCCAATCACACTTAATGGTGGTGGGGCACACACAAAGCCTTAAACGCTTTTTCGGTAATGTCAATCCAGTTCTCCGCCTTTATTGGATCAATCCCTTCGACAAATAGTTCAGCTACATTCTTCTAAATTTTGTCCACATTGTAGCAGTCACTATCATCAACCGCTTGAGGCACCACTTGTCGGACTACGGGTGGCACTGGGTTTGGATGCTCCCCTGACTCCTCCAGGTTTACTAACCGTGCCCGCCCTTGGTCACTTCCCTGACCACCATCCAGGGTGATTCTGGGACCCACTGCAAAGTTTGAGGCTCCATTCTCTGCGACCACTCCCGGTAACCACTAAACAATATTTTCAACAACTGAATTTATATTTTCTGAAGCCGGTGCAATACCTGTACGGCCATCAGGATCTGAGCCAATACATTCTCGGTGTTCGCATTGGGCGGAGTAGCTCGGTTTGACTGTCTACAAGTGCTTGCCATCTAAAACGTCGAACCATCATGGTTCATTAGTATTTTTTGTTTTGTTTCAGTTATGACTTAGGTTTCTTAGCGAATGAATATGTCAATTAAAAACAGAACACAGTGGGAAAAGATAATTATTGGACTTTTCAACAAGGTACTTGATTCATAAAAAGTGAGCAAGTGGAAAACAGGGCTCTAATACCACCTGTAACGACCTGCCCGAACCGGACCTGGTGTTACTTAAAAATATAGTTAATATAAATGTAGCATTCCAGAACATAAATTTAAATACAACAAATAAGTCTCGCAACATATAATATAAATCCTAACAATAAATCATGTTCTCTAAAATATAAAATAACTGTCCTACAGTTTCGGACCGTTTCCCATAGCCACATTTATAAAAAAAGAGAATAATAAGGAAGTCCAATTTTTATTATCGATTGACCATACCAAGGTTGGTAAAAGAACCACCAACCACACTTCTATTCTTTAGTCCAATGCTGCTCACCTGCAAAGGCAATTCCGCATTAGTGATAAAACCACTAAGCCGCATAATTAAATGAAACAAGTCAATATAATCCCTATTATCATTTCACTCATTTTTATTATTATTATTACACAAGTCTTTAGAAATTGTTTCCCAGCTCATTCTGAGATTAGGTGCTCTCCAAATTAATTTTGAGATTAGTCATGGTCACCCAGTTCATTCTGAGATTAGAAATTGTCTCCCAGCTCATTATGAGATTACTTAGTCTCCCAATTCATTTTGAGATTAGTCATGGTCTCCCAGTTCATTCTGAGATTAGAAATTGTCTCCCAGCTCATTCTGAGATTAGGTGGTCTCCCAATTCATTTTTAGATTAGTCATGGTCTCCCAATTCATTCTGAGATAGGAAATTTTCTTCCAGCTCATTCTGAGAATAGGTGGTCTCCCAATTCATTTTGATATTAGCATGGTCTCCCAGTTCATTCTCAGATTAGAAATTGTCTCCTAGCTCATTCTGAGATTAGGTGGTCTCCCAATTCATTTTGAGATTAGTCATGGTCTCCCACTTCATTCTCAGATTAGAAATTGTCTCCCAGCTCATTCTGAGATTAGGTGGTCTCCAAATTCATTTTGAGATTAGTCATGGTCTCCCAGTTCATTCTGAGATTAAAAATTATCTCCCAACTCATTCTGAGATTAGGTGGTCTCCCAATTCATTTTGAGATTAGTCACGGTCTCCCAGTTCATTCTAAGATAAGAAATTGTCTACGAGCTCATTCTGAGATTAGGTGGTCTCCCAATTTATTTTGAGATTAGTCATGGTCTCCGAGTTCATTCTGAGATTAGAAATTGTCTCCCAGCTCATCTTGAGATCAAATCATTTTGAGAATAGTCATGGTCTTCCAGTTCATTCTGAGATTAGAAATTGTCTCCCAGCTCATTCTGAGATTAGGTAGTCTCCCATTTCTTTTAAGATTAGTCATGGTCTCCCAGTTCATTCTGAAATTAGAAATTTTCTCCCAGCTCATTCTGAGATTAGTGCCGACATGGCTACCGGTTTGGGAAAATACAACTTTTAATATAGTTAAAACAGTTTGGGGAAATACAACATTTTATATAATTATACCAGTTTGGGAAAATACAACATATCAAAAAATTATACGGACAATACAACGTTTTAAATAATTATACGGACACACATAGTAATTTTAAAGGTGAGGCCCCGTGTTAGACTGAGTTAATTCCTTGACCCCGATTGCGTTACAGCGCATGGTGGTCAAATCTGGGCTCACGCTGACTAAGGCTGCCAACAAGGGAAAGTACAACATTTCAAATGATTATACGGACCTGGATATTTCGAACTCGCAGCGTGCGACCAACGATCCTAATCTGAACGAGAACATAAAATTATACATGAGTATAATTTTATTGCAGTAGAATGCATGCAACTAAATATCTAATATATATATATATAATATATATATATATATATATAAATATTAAATTTTCAACAAATATTAATATATTAAATTATTCATGTGATATAATCATTTAAATCCTACTTTACATTTTAAATTAATTATCTAAATCATAATTAACACTTAATAAATGATAAAATAATTATCAACTTATAAACAAGTATTTAATTTTCTTTGCGATGATAATTACGTAACTGATCTTGATGATTTAGTTTACGGTTATAATTTTTAATCGCTACTATTATTTATAGCAATTTAATTAATTAAGTTGTTCGATTAAATTATTTAAAATATTTTGTATTATTTTAATTTAGAAATATTATTAATACAATTATTTTAAATTAATCGACTATATAAAGTTTCGAACTTTATTTATTTTTATTATAATATTTAGGTTCGACGCTGGTGATTGTTACCCGACTATAGTTTAATAACCCATTTTCTACATTACTGACTCATTATTAAAATAATCACTTTATTTACCTAATATTAAATTTAATATTGTAAAGGTAAAATCTTTATTTTATTAATCCCTTATAAACATCCAATTTAAAATTAATCACTTATAGTATGCCGATTAATTATCGACCATTTATCATTACCGTATTTATTTATTACTTATGTCCATGTCCATTTCGTCCAATAATTAATTAGTTTAGCAACTTTAACCATAACCCATTAAAATGATTATATTTTTAAAGATTTATTACGAGTTAGTATTATTTTTTTAACTCGAGTCGGTATCGAGTCAACCCATATTTACAAAACTGCCACCCTCCTTCTTCTTCTTCTTCTTCTTCCCGTCGCCATTCTTCTCTTCTCCAAAAACAGGTTCGTCCTTCTCCTCCAACCCTTATCTTGGCACCCAATTGAACCACCATCTAAACATCCCAACAAAGCATCAACAACAAGATAAAATCAGCAAGCGAGGAGGCCTCATGTGCGTGATTTACAGCAGCGATCCAAGACGCCGTCCTGCACCAAACCAGGCATGTTCCTCTTCTCCCAGCCTCAAGACCCCTCCTTTCTTGCACCTTGCTCCAATTCAGATGTTCCACGACCTCAGGCTGGCATCAAAACAGGAAAGATTGGCCACCTTTGGACGTTGCATGGAGTATGGTCGTTCTCCTCACTTCTGCACTTCGCCACCATGAATTCAGGCGAGAAGGTCGTCCGTTGTGGACTGTTCCGGCGGCCTGAACTGCTGTGAAGGAACCCATGATGCTGTCGATGAAGCACAACCGGTGTCTACCCCTCTGAACGTCCATTACAGCACCTATTGCAGCAGAACGTCGCCACTTCCATCACCCTTGCAACTCCGCCCATTCACCGCTGCAATTCCGCCACCCACCGGAAACCAGGGACATGGCGAGCCATCCCTTCGACCCAGCAACCAGAGGGGTCGTCGGGGGTGTGAGGGGAAGCCTTGCAAACTTGTTTACAGTTGCCCATCTCGCCAACAATTTGCACCCGTCGGCCATGGACGGGATTTCAGTTTTCCAGTTTAGTTTAGTTCTTTTCTTTCTTGTTGATTTGAGACTTTAGTTACATGATTAACAAGCTTACTACCAATTAAAAAGAATATGCATGCAAGAAAATTAAGAAGAGGGAGATAGGAAGGATACCCAAGTAAGGAAGAAGCCCCGGTAAGGAAGAGGAGAACTAGGCGGCTAAGGTGAGGAAGACGCCCCTTACACCCGTATGTGAAAAATGACGTCCTCTTTCAAATTTATAAAAATGAAAATGACGGCTAGGGTATGTGAAAACACCCCTAGACCCGTATTTCATTTAACCGGGTAAATAATAAAATGGGTAAATAATTAACCGGGTAAAGAATATAACACGTTCGGTCCTTCCCAGACCGCGTTCGGTCCTTCCCGGACAGCGTCCGCGTCCATTTTTTTTTTTTTCACGGTCTTTACAATCTCCCCAACTTGGAAATATATTCGTTCCGGAAATATCATAACTGGCAACAGAACAATCATGATTAATTTTATTTATTTCTTCGGGATCAGTCCATGCTATTACAAATATAAAACTCCTATGCCACAAACAGGCTAGGGTATTTCCTTGCCATTTCCTTGCCATTTCTCTCAGGACTTGAAGAGTAATGGACAAGTGCTCCACGTGCTCTTCTTCATTAGTTGAATAGACTAGAATGTCATCCACAAAACACGATATTAAACCTTGTCCAAGTTCGTGTGAAATACTATGTTCATGAGTGACATAAAGGCTGCTGGTGCATTTGTTAGACCAAAAGGCATGAACAGAAACTCATAATGTCCATACCGAGTTCGGAAAGCCGTTTTTTGTATCTTTGACTCCTTTACTCACAACTAATGATAACCAGACCGCAAGTATATCTTAGAAAATACTCCGGGTATTTTTAGCTGATCAAACAAGATCCTCGGCAAGGGGTACCGATTCTTAACTGTCACTTGATCGAGTTGTCGATAGTCAATACATCAGCCGAAGTGATCCATCTTTCTTATTCACAAAAAGAACATGGGCTCCCCATGCTGGTCAGGGCGGCACGACAACACTGTGGCGTGGGCCCGGCGGTGACGATTGGTGGCAGGCTGAGGTCGACGGTGGTGGCGGCGATAAAGAAAAGGGGGCGGTGCGGCTAGGGTTTGTATGGGGAAGGAGGAAGAAAGGTCAGGAAGTGAGAAAAACAACTGGGTGGCAATATCGTAAATATTACTTGACTCGTGTCCGGCTCGAGTCAAGAATAATAACTAAGGCGTATTAAATCCTAAAAAATCGGGAAAATCCCATAAAATCAATCAAACACCACAATATTATAATGATATGCTCTATGACTAACAACCCACTGAAACTGCCCGTAACGCGTCCTAACGCTGTAAACGACCTAAAACTAATTCTACGATCCACTATATATAAAAATAAAAAAAATGACTGGCATACTCTTATATATTCTGATAATTCATTCTGTTCTGCTGTATTCATGACGTTTTCATCATATACTAGGGTACGCATGACCTTCATAGCTCATACACACGATCGGAGTCGACTCAGTACACGTGTTCTAAAACTGACTCGACTAGAAAATAATGGTCAAACCGGACGGTTCTGAATATAAAACTCTAACTCGAATCGTGGGTTTTACACCCTTCTCCCTGTACAACAACCAAACATCAAGGCCAAGTGTTGTGAGCATTCACGGCGTGAGCCTTGGCCAGCAAACTAGTATAGATGTCTGGAATTCCCCATAGCGTTGTCCCCTACAACTCCGTCCATAACCAGGTGTAATTCCACCACCACTCAGAAACCAGGGACACGGCAAGCCTTCCCTTCGACCCAGCAACCAGAGAGGTTGTCGGGGCATGAGGGAATGCCTTGCAACTTGTTTATAGTTGCCCATCCTTGCCCAAATTCTTGCACTCGTCGGCCATGGCGAATTTCTATTTCCAGTTAAATTTTAGTTGTTTATCGTTGATTTCAGACTTTATTTTCATGTTTATCAAGCTTATTTTCAATTAAAAAGAATATGAATGCAAGAAAATTAAGAAAAGGGAGATAGGAAGAACATCCAAGCAAGGAAGAATTTGGCACCGGTAAGGAAGAGGAGAAGAAAATGAGAATGAAGGCGGCTAGGGTTAGGAGGACGTCCCTTATAGAAAATGAAATGAAAATGACGGCTAGGGTATGTGAAAATACCCCAACACCGTATTTTCTTTAACTGAGCAGGATTAATCAAGTAGAGAATATAATATATATATTAATAATAATTCTCCAACGTTCGGTCCTTCCTCGACCGAGTCGAATATATATATACATATATATATAATTTTTTTATTATTATTTTTTCACAGTCTTTAATATTTTGTAACAATCCGGCCCAAAGTGCAACATAATGGGCCCAAGTAATTTCTTTAAAATGGTTAACCCAAGGTAACGATCTATAGTCCATTCCCACTTGTAAACAGGATCTTTGCCTGGTAGGTATTAGATGTGGTACTAAGTTGAGGGATATCTCAATCCACCAACCTTAGGAAATTTAGACCCCGAAATTCCTACACTTGTCCCGTTTCTAGCCACAGCCCATGACCTTCTTTGGCCCGTGATTGGCAGCCTAGCCAACGTCTCTAGTCCAGCCCACCTTCTAACACGGAACTGGTTTGGCCTGATACCATTTGTAACTATCCGGGCCAAAGTGCAACATAATGGGCCTAAGTCATTTCTTTAAAGTGGTTAACCCAAGTTAAAGATCAATAATCCTCCCCCTGAACCAAATTGGTGAACTCTAGTGCTTTCTTCTGACAATGGGCTCTGGAAAATATTGTCCATTGAAAGCGTCACAATTCTGCCCACGTGATGGAAGAAATCTCACGTCGATGGAATGTGGTTTTTTCCATGGATTTCCACCAGTAAGATGCTTCCTCCTGAAGCATGCATGTTGCCAACCTCACTTGGATGGGGTGGGGCACAAACAGAGCCCTAAACGTTTTTTCTGATAATGTCTATCCAGCTCTCCGACTTCATTGGGTCGATCCCTCCAATAAATACCTCAGCTCATTCTTCCTTAACTTTTCCATAGTGTAACGGTCACTATCATCAATAGCTGGCGGCAACACTTGTCGGACTACCGGTGGCGCTAGGTTTGGAAGCTTTCCTCTGTTGCCCAGGTCTGCTAACCCTGCCTGCCCTTGGGCACTCCCCTGACCACCGTCTGGGGTGATGCTGGGACCGCTTGGGCACTCGCATTATCAGCTACCACTCCTGGTAACCGCTAAAAATATTTTGAACTAAAGAATTTGTATTTGCTGAAGCCAGTGCTAGTCCCTGTATGGCTATCAGGATCTGGCCAAATACACTCTTTGGGTTCGAATTTGACTGAGTAGATCGGTTTGACTTAGGTTTATTAGCAAATGAATTTCTTAATTAATAACACAAAACAGTAGGAAAAGATAAGTACTGGACTTTTCAACGAGGTACTTGAGTCATAAAGTGTGAGCTTGTGGGAAACTGTAATGACCCGCCCGAACCAAACCGGGTGTTACCCTTAAAATATAATTGATGTAACAAAAACATTTTAGAACATGATTCATAATACAACAAATAAGTCTAGAATTTATAAATCATAAGAGAAAAGTAAAACATTTTCTGATAGTATATGACAATATACAAAATACCATCCCACAGTCTTAGACCGTTTCCCATAGCCACAAATATAACAGAAGAGAATAAAAATGTACTCCAATTTATTATTAATTCGCCAAACCTGGGTTGGTAAAAGATTCACCAACACACTTTTAGTCCCTTAGTCCAAAGCTACCACTCACCTGCGGAGACTTATGAGCCTTTTAGTTGGCCCTATGAGCCTATGCTGAGCTCTTAATATGCTGGGAGGGGTGGCCACCTCACCAAGCTCTAATCCCACGCATGCGCACACACGCTACGTGGCCCACGGCCTGTAGTTACCAATATTTGCCATTGACTCACCCTCTTGGTATCACAAGAGCATAATGAGCCTTCTTGCGCCACCTGCGCCTTGTCACCCCCTTTCGGCATGGGGGCAGCTATTTAATCTTTCAGGGGGTGCTGCCTTGTGCCGAATTGATTCGACCCCGATTGCATGGTGGTCCAAATATCATTCCAGCGCATGGTGGTCAAATACTCAAGTCAACCAAGACTCCCACATAGTAATTTGAAAGAGTGCAACCACGTGTCGGACTGAGTCAATTCCTTAACCCCCGGTTGCACTTCGGTGCATGGTGGTCGAACCTGGGCTCAGGCCGACCAAGGACTGCCAAAAAGGGAAAATACAACATTTAAAATAATTATAGCGGACCCGGATAGTTTGTGGGTGAACCTGCAACTGTGACCAGTGATCCTATCTAAACGAGAACATAAAATTATATATAAGTATAATTTTATTTGAGCAGAAAATGCAGTGCAACTAAATGACTAATAGATATCATGATTAAAATTCAACGATATTAAATATTAAATTATTTATGGGACATAATTATTTAAATCCTACTGTATATTTTAAATTAATTATCTAAATTAAAATACACACTTAATAAATGATAACATAATTATCAACTTATAAACAAATATTTAATTACTATTATTAGTATATTTTCCTTCGGTTATAATTTTTAATTGCTATCATTATTCATAGCAATTTGATTAATTTAGTTGTTCGATTAAATTATTTAAAATAATTTGTATTATTCTAATTTAAAAGATATTACTAATACAATTATTTTAAATTAATCGCTTGTAGTACAGCTTCGATTAATTATCGATCGTTCATCATTATTGTATTTTTATTACATATGGTGATTTTGTACAATAATTAATTAGATTAGCAACTTTAACCAATAAACCATTAGGAATAACTATTCTTCGTAAGAAGTAGGGTCGTTCTCCCCACGTCTCGCACGTCGCCGCCATGAATTCCGGCAAGAAGGTTGTCTGTAGTGCCCTGTGCCGGCGGCAAGAACTGTTGTAATGGACCCTGATGTTGTCGACGAAGAACAATCTGGTGTCTACCCTCTGAAACCGCCATGACAGCGTCTATTTCAGAGGAATCCATCACCTTCGTCACCCCTTGCGACTCCGCCCACAACGGGTGTAGTTTCTGCCATCCATCGGAAACCAGAGACACGGCGAGCCATCCCTTCAACCCAGCAACCAGAGAGGCTATGTGGAGTGTAAGGGCTGCCCTGAAATTCCTTGCCTACGATCTCCCACCTTGCCAAAATTTAGACTCGTTGGCCATGGCGGGATTTCCAGTTTTTCAGTTTAGTTTAGATTTTTATTGTTGATTTAAGACTTTACTTCTCATGTTTATCAAGCTTGTTATCAATTAAAAAGAAATATGAATGAATGAAAATTAAGAATAGGGAGATAGGAAGGATACCCAAGCAAGGAAGAATCGGCAACCTGGCAGGGAAGAGGAGAAGAAAGTGAGAATGAAGGTGGCTAGGTGAGGATGACCCCCCCCCTCTTAAAATGAAATGAAAATAACGGCTAGGGTATAGGAAAACAGCCTAACACTCGTATTTCATTTAACCGGGTACCCGGGTAAATAATAAAATATAATAATTAATCGGGTCGTGAATATTATATAATTAATAATATTAATTCTCCAACGTTTGATCCTTCCTTGATCGGGAGATCAAATATAGATATATTTTTCACTGTGTTTACATGGTCTGTTTTGTGTGAAGTCCTTGTCTAGATCGCTGTCAAGCTGGGGTGAAATCCATCATCAGAAGATCGGTCTACAACATCTACACCTGCACTGTAGACCTTAGTTAGTACTATGAAGGGAATTACTATCCTTCTGAAAGACACTTCTTCACTAACCCCGCCCAATACCCTGATACTAGTCGAACTCCTCTAGCTGGCTGGCCAATCGCTAAATGGGTTAAACTGTGTGTGTGAGCATCTACTAACCATCTGATCTATGTATGATGGTTGTGGCCCATGGGCGTACTATCATGCAGTCTGAATCTGATAATTGTGACCATCCCATCTGGAGGCCATACTGTCATGTTCCCTAACTCTATCATGCATCCCTATGAGACTATCAATAACAGTGTCTGATGGGGTTATCTTCTAATATACATTTGACCTATGGGTGTCAGGTCAAGACAATGGTTGTGAGAGAACTGGTGGATTCAGATCTTATGTCATCTCATTAGGATTACCTCATTTTCCTATCTCTCCTCTATTCTGCTAATGCCACTGTAGCTATATCTTATTCCTCAAACTCTAACCCCTACTCAGCTCTGAAAGTAATGACATGTAGTCGCCTGGCAAGGCTTAGAGTGTCTCCAAGTAGCTGTCATCATGTGGGGCGAGACAACAACTTGGCCATGGCTTAAGCTCTCATTGCTTCCCTCGGTTGGTGATTGAGCAATACACGGATCGGCGGTAGAGGCATACTCAGCTGGTGGTAGTACATCTCGGACGAGTCAGTTGTGCACTCGGTTGGCAATTGTCCAACTCAATCGGTGGTTGTGCACCTCGAGTCAGTGGTCATGCACCCTCGGTTGGTGGTTGTGCACCTCAGGTGGCAGTTGTATGTACAACTCTGTAAGCAACAATGCCATCTAGATACTAAAAATCTGGTCCTGATCATATACATCAGAAATCCACTACCGTCGCATGACATATCTTGGCTGCTAAAACTCAGCTCAGGCTGTCCAACCCTGTGTGTCTGATCTGAAGAGGTCCAAATCATGGTGGTGACACATATGATGGTGGACCTATGCTAAACCCATACTGATCTCCTAAAATATGGAGTGGCTGCTTCTATCAGTGATGACTAGCCTTCGAAATGACAATGACTAATTTGGTGCCTTATCTCTCGTGGAATCCTGTCAAATATTTCATCTCGTAGGCAATGGTGGTCCTGATCTTTCCCTCATCACATCGAGACCTCTGTCCGGAAAGAGAAGCCAAAACTGCTGCCAGTACGGACGTAAACTAGTGGAAGAGGGGGAATGTGGTGAAGTGCCCATCCGATTGTCGATCCACCTTGTTACACATCTTCATTCATCACTATCTTCGGGATGTAGACCATCTCCAGTCATCTGCCCAAACTCTCATCTATGCTCCATGTACTTCAATGGCTTTGTTGGCATAATCACAGCCTTCATCCGTAGGGATTTTCCAAGGCACTTCGGTGGTCCATCTCATGTACCAACTAACTTGACAGTATCTCTATACTTCAAGCTCCTTACTATTTGTCCCTTTTCTTTTAACCCATTCCCACAATGTACACCATGTCCCATGGAAAGAGGACTAATGTGGTGACATACAAAACACAAACACCTAGTCAACATCCAATTAAATCTCAGCTTACCGAACATGTGGACACCACGACTCATCCAAATCTCTTATGCGATGGACAGAATTGGTGGCTCAAGCCCATCACAGACATTCTTTTCAGATTCCTACTAGCATCTGCTAACATCTGAATCTGCTATAAAATGAGATCTTATACCCATTCTACCTCTGCTAGCACTAAACCGTAACGACCCGCCCTAACTGGCCCGGGTGTTACTTAAAAGTTAAATGTTGTACACATACTATTCATGAACATGAATCATAACACGGTAAATCAGTCTAGAAAATTTATAAACCATAAAAATAAAACATGTTCTGATAGCATATGACAATGCATAAAATAAACTAACTCAAAATCTCACAGTCTCACAGGACCATTTCCCATAGCCACATTTATAACACAAGAGAATAAAAAGGAAGTCCAATTTATTATCAATTCACCAAACCTTGGTCAATAGCAGAAACACCAACCACACTTTTGTTCTTCAGTCCAAAGCTGTTCACTGCGGAGGTAATTCCGTGTTAGTCATGAAACCACTAATTCGCATAATTAAATGAAACAGGTCAATATAATCCCTATTATCATTTCTCGACACTTTTAGTTGTTATGAGCCTATGCCGAACTCTTAATATGCTGGGAGGGGTGGCCACCCCATCCAACTACCATCCCATGCATGCGCACACAAGCTATGTGGCCCACGACTTGTAGTTACCGATATTTGACATTCACTCACCCTCCTGATATCAAAAGTGCATAAGCCGTCTTGCCACTACGCCCGTCACCCGTTTTGGCATGGGGGCAGGTATTCAATCTTCTGGGGTGCTGCCCTGCATCGAATTGAGTCGACCCCAGTTGCGCTCGGCGCATGGTGGTTGGGTATGAACTCAAGTAGACCAAGACTCCCACATAGTATTTTTAAAGGGTGCAGCCTCGTGTCGGATTGAGTTAATTCCTTGACCCCAGTTGCACTCGGTGCATGGTGGTCGAATCTGGGCTGAGGCCGACCAGGGCTGCCAAAAGGGGAAAATACAACATTTCAAATAATTATACGGATCTAGATAGTTCATAAGTGAACCTGCAACCGTGACCAACGATCCTAATCTAAACGAGAACATAAAATTGTACATAAGTATAATTTTATTTGAGTAGAAATATATACAACTAAATGACTAATATATATCATTATTAAAATTTAACAACATAAAGCATGCAACATTCAAGAATCTTAAATATTAACTTATTCATGTGACATAATCATTTAAGTCCTACTTTACATTTTAAATAAATTATCTAAATCATAATTCACACTTCCCTAATGATAACAATTACTTGTAACCAAGTATTCAAGTATTTAATTACTATTATTAGTATCTTTTCCTATAAGATGATAATTACTTAACCCCAATCTTGATAATTTAGTTTACGATTTTAATCTTTAATCACTATCATTATTAATAGTAATTTAACTAATTGCTGTCATTCATTTAAATTATTTAAAATGATTTGTATTATCGTAATTCAAAGATATTACTAATTATTTTAAATTATTCAACTCAATAAAGGTTTGAACTTTATTTATTTTCATTGTGTTATTTAGGTCCTTTTTACACGATCATAGTTTAATAGCCCATTTTCTACCTTATTAACTCGTTATTAAAAAATCACTTTATTTACCTAGTTTAAATTTAATATGATAACGGTAAAATCTTTATTTTATTAATTACTTATAACCATCCGATTTAAATTAATCGCTT
>JAURVB010005649.1:0-32835 GCA_033002965.1 Piper betle
TTGGTTCACGAGCGTGAACCGGATTTGAGGTGTTACAGTTTTAGCAGTGACTAGCGGCGTCGGTCGGTGGTGGTGCGGTAGGTGGAGGAGGTGTTGGTGACGGAAAAGGAGGGTGGCATTGAGGGTTCGGGGGAATGAGAAGTGATGTGTGTGTGTGTGTGGGGAGGGGGGGTGGGGTGGCTAGAAATGGGTCGATGGCGATATCGTAAATAAAAGTTGATCGTCTCCAACACAAGTTAAAAATAATAACTAACTAGTAATAAATCGTAAAAAAATCCAAAAAATAGGGGAAAATCGTATAAAATATAATACATATCATAACACCATAATGACATATTCTACCCAAACTGCCCTATAACGCGTCCTAATGCATTATTCGGCCTAAAAATAATTTTAAGATCAAATACATAAAAAAAACATATTACATACTTTCATATACTCTGATAATTCATTTTTCATTATCTTTCCGGCGTTATCATCATATATTCAGGTACACTTGACCCTCACGCTTATAACTCATGGTTGGCCTCGAGTCAGCACACGGTTCATAAAACTGATTCGACTCGAATCGACGGTTGAACCGGCTGGTTCGCTAATGTAAAACTTTGACTCGAGTTACAGGTTTTACACATTAGCTTATTGATGGATGCTGAATCATGTAGGAATTTGATTATAAGTATGATATTTTTATATATGTATTTTTATTTTGGGAATGAACTATAAATCTTTTGGCTATCTTATCCTTGTTTTTTATGGTCCGTCTCTTATATAACTTTTAGCATGCATATTTTGTTAACGTTACGATTTTAGTTAATTAAGCCATGATAAACAATTAAATTGTTGTGGCAAAGATTTTCTGAAGGAAGCAGACTTATGTTAAGTAATTTCAGTTTTTGTTCTTTTATTATAGTAAACTTATTTTTAGAATTTATATTAATAGTCAATAATAAGATTTATCTATGATTTTAAATGTATTTTGATTAGGCAAATGATATTATGTATATTATTATATTATATTATCGAGTTGAATTCAAATCGAGCTACGAGTCGATTTCGAGTTATAATCAAGTCAAGTCGAGTTGAACATTGCCTTGCTCAAACTTGACTCGTAGGATTCTAGTTTGAGTCGAATTCGAGCTTGAGTATTTAAATATTAAATTTCGAGTCGAGTCGAGCTAAGTCAAACGCCAAATACTCACAAGCCAAATCACTTGATTAGCCGCCCTATGTAACACCCCAAATCTGGTTCACGCTCGTGAACCGAGCTGGCATGTTACAGGCCCCGGTTAGGTCGGCTAAGCCAAACCTAACTCATACGGATCTAATCTCGGCGTCTTAAGATAAAGATATTACTCATCATGCATGGATAAATGCACAAAATCCTAACATGATACTACATGGATGACATGCAAACTAAATTATACACCATCACAATTAGGGGTGCTAATTGAGCGAGCGAGCCGAGCTCGACTTGTGTTCGAACTCGGCTCGAATAGTTCGAAACTCGTTCGAACTCGACTCGAGATCGAACGAGTTTTGAACATATATGCTCGAGTTCGACTCGAATATCTTTTATGTGTTCGAGCTCGACTCGTGCTCGAATACACTTAAACTGTTTAATTTTTCCGAGCTCGAACCCGGCTCGTTCGTGAGCTCGAAACCGGCTCGATTAAAAGTCAAAAGTCCCTCACTTGAAAAAAATGCACTCAATGTGGATTGAACCCACAACCTTAAGGTCACCAACTTGAATACTTACCATCTCAACTATCTCACTTCTTTGTTATTATATTGTGTGTGTATATATATATATATAAATAAATAAATAAATAAATATAATATAATATAATATAAAACTATATTATTATATTATTTTATCGAGTCGAGTTCGAGTCGAGCTACGAGTCGAGTTCGAGTTCGAGTTCGAGTCGAGTCGAACACGACCTTGCTCAAGCTCGGCTCGTAAGATTCGAGTTCGAGTCGAGTTCGAGCTCGAGCATTTAAATGTCGAGTTTCGAGTCGAGTCAAGCCGAGCCGAACGCTAAATGCTCACGAGCTGGCTCGCTCAATTAGCAACCCTAATCACAATTACAATCAAAATCGATGAAAATTCTGAAATAAAATGGACAGAATTTCCCCTAAAAGTGCAATTAGGGTCACCCTATCAAAATACTATATATAAACATGTATCTATATATCACGCAACTTCATTCACACAATCTGATATACTGTTTACTTGCTCTAAAGCTTGGTTCTCAACCCACCACGCTCCTACTACACAATCTATTCATGTTTCACATATGGTCATTGTGTCTTAGCATTCAATCATGTCACATCATCATATCTTATCATCATCTCATAACATTCAATCATATCATACCATGTCTTAGCATTTCACAATATTCACAATATAATAGTATCATAAATAGAATATTAACCACTCTATCGACTGACATGTGTGGAAGCGACAACAGTGCTCCTCCGTCCAAATTAGCTCCTCCAATTCGTGATTATTACCTATATATAGTATAAAAACACGTTAGTAATAAGTATTATTGGTCTGGAAAATAAAATAACTATAACAAGCTGGCTATGAGAGCAAACTCTCATTTGAAAGAAAATATCATATACTCCACGTGAACACTTTGAAGGGCACTACTGAGGAGCCACTGGGCTGCAGACCCGATAGCATCCCAAACTTACTGATCTGCTGCTGCTGATACTGCTCTCGGCATTTTCTTACTTCATTTTCTGGTCTCAAATCCTAAGCCCTCTCCTTACCTCCATATTTCTCTTGGCCTTGAGCACGAAGGCCGAGCACTCTTAAGCAGTCGCCTTTAGTACTCTTTGAACTACAAGTCCTGACATGTGCTATACTAAACAGTACCCGTAAACCTCCACGTTCTCCGGGTGTGAGGAACTCAAACGTGAAGTTGTCAGGATCCCTCAGGAATGGAACAGTCCACTGGCACTAATTCAGAGCCCGCTTTGACTGTCACGACATCCGCTCATGGTACGTACAGTCGGTTTCTCCATCTCTTGTCTCACTGAAAACGCGAAAACTACATATATATAGGTCTGGGTAGGGATTTATATAATAGGTCCGAAGGCAACTTGTGGTGGATCTTATTTTCGAAATCATCCTTGAGGGATCTCATCCTCGAGGGGTTATTAATCTGAAAATCTGTTCGGCTAAATGGCCCGAGTTAAGTGAGATCCGATAAAACGCCACTTAACCCGTCCTACAAATAATAAAATAAACATACAATAGAAGAGAGCATAAAACAGAGACGAGTCCTAAACGGACCTGGTAGAAGTTCCAAGCGTGTCATCGCACCTAGGCGGTGAGCTCCTACTCCATACCTACACATCAAAACTAAATACTAACGCCTGCTAACTAAATGATGAATCAAACTCGTCATGATCAAACACACTCACAATACAACATCCACCATAACAATCAAGAATTATAAATGTGAAAGTAATTCCAACTTATCCTATTAACACAAATTTTATTATATTTCCTAAGTTACGTTGTACTCGATTATCATACTCAAATTTACTTTACTTCATTAGATCACTTAACATTCATTCTCACTTAATTGCATCATGCAATCATCACTTCATTCATACTCATACATTTATCATGACAACTACTCAATTCTAACATGCTATACTAACAATCATCATCAATTTTAAATAATCAAATCAGAGGTAATTATATCTCATGTCGTCGGCAATCGGCGACGGCTAGGGTTCTGTCGCGTGTCTCAGAGCTCAAATTTGGCGCTCTTCGGCATCCAAAATTCAATCAGGTTTGACTGGGTGAGCTCAGCGAAAGATCTGGTGAATTCCAGCAATTCCGGTTTTTCGGCGGGTTTCGGCGGTTTTCCAGCAGCTTCCGGTGGTTTTCGACGACAACTGCCGGCGGCGTCTACTGGGTGGGAAGCAATGGTATTGGGTACCATTGGAACCGGCTCGGCGAGCCCGACGCATCTACGACGTCGACATGGCCAACGGAGGCGGTGGCTCACCGAAAAATGCCTAAAACAGTGGTGCTGGCAATGGGTGACTCGATCTGGCCGACCTGGGCGGCGATGGCCTCTGCTCTAGTCGGGAAAGGTCGCTGGGTGGTCGAGGATGTCGAGGCGACCACCCGATCATGGCGGCGACGGTCACCGGCGCCAGAATCGACGATGTGAGCTCAACGCGGGTGCGATGCTAGTCGCGGTGGTCCAGCGTCGTGGAGGCTGGATGGTGGCTAGCCTAGTAGGGGAGGCATGGCTACGCCGTGGCGGGGCTAGTCGGCGATGATCAGCGGCAGGCCAGTGTCGACGATGGCGACGGTGGCACACATGGGGAAGGCATCGGGAAGGATTTTGGGAAGAAGATGTCATGAGGGGAGAAAAATAACTGGGTGGCAATTTCGTAAATAAGACTTGACTCAATCTGCGGCTCGAGTCAAGCATAATAACTAAGTCGTATTAAATCCAAAAAAAATTCATAAAACTCAGGAAAAAAATCCCGTAAAATAAAATAAACACCAAAACATCGTAATGATATGCTCTAGAACTATCAACCCACCTAAACTGCCCGTAATGCGTCCTAACGCGGTAAACGGCTTAAAACTAATTTTACGATCCACTATATATAAAATAAAAAAAATAATTGGCATACTCTCATATATTCTGATAACTCATCTTATTCTGCTGTGTTCATGACGTTATTATCATATACTTGGGTATGCATAACCCTCATAGCTCATACATGAGACTGGTGTCGGCTCAGTACACATGTTCTGAATTTGACTCGACTCGAAAATAACGGTCGAACCGACCGGTTCTGAATATAAAACCCTCACTCGAGTCATAGGTTTTACACCTTAGGTACAAACATAGGCCCCGACTCATTTGATATTGAGTCAAATTTCAAATTAAGTTTATTTTGAATTGAGTACCTACCTATATCGAATTTAATCGAGTGTTGAACAACCCTACTTTAAAGACACAACGGGCCGCTTAATTTTTTGATTAGTTAATTGGTTTATTAATTATACACGTTTGCGCTTGGGGGTTCAATCATGAAAACAGAGCTGGATGTGCACATGTATGGTAGATTAGTTAAAGCCAAAAGATAAAAAGGAAGCACGCGCGCCGCCCATGAGTAAAATCTTCGTACGCAATTAAAAAATGGGATCAGTTCAAATAAGCAAATTAATAACACATTAATTAAACTATTAAAGCATGTGAATTGCACAACCACTTGTTATAAAAAATGCATCCCCAGTATCGAGAATTTGATGTGATCGCTTGGTGATGGTTCCAAACCAACTTGCAGGGCGTTGAAGTTGAACCATATAACATTTGTTATATAAGTACCCAAAATATTGTTGAATTGAAGATTGAGCTTCCACAATTGTCTTGTTTGCCCAGTAAAAGTGTCCACTGGAGGTCTTTAATCATGGCTTCTCCCTTTATGAATTTCAAGGCATTGCACTTGTATAAGTTTTTTGCCTCTTTCGCTTCGAACAAGGAGTTCCCCGTAGAAGAGTAAGGGAGGACTACTTTCTATTTGCCTTTTAATTCCTTAAAGAGTTAGCTTGATCAAACGTTATATTCAGATCAAGCCCGGGTCACTTCGACCAAAGGGAAAAGAATTAGGCTTATACAAGTAACCTTGTCCTGGCGTTCCTTCCTTTCGGAGCTGTAGTTCTCTTGAGTTCTTGACCTCTGGAAGAGACAAAAGTGTATCTAAATTGCCTTTAGGTTCCTTTTAACTTTTTTTTTGCTTTTTTTTCTTTTCTATTTGGTGGGGTTTGGGAAAAAAAAATTATCAGTTGTACTGGGAGAACAAAATTTTTTTTAAAAAAATTAGGAGAGAATAAAAATACAGTTATCCACCTGTGATACTCTGTTGTATCTAGGGGTGCTAATTGAGTGAGCGAGCCGAGCTCAACATGTGTTCGAGCTCGGCTCGAATAGTTCGAAACTCGTTCGAACTCGACTCGAGATCGAACGAGTTTTGGACATACACGCTCGAGTTCGACTCGAATATCTTTTATGTATTCGAGCTCGACTCGAGCTCGAATATACTTCACTACTTAATTTTTATGAGACGCTCGAATATACTTCACTACTTAATTTTTATGAGCTCGTTCGCCAGCTCGAAACCAGCTCGATTAAAAGTCAAAAGTACTTCACTTAAAAAAAAAATGAAGCCAATGTGGTTTGAACCCACATCCTTGAAGTTATCAAGGTGAATACTTACCATCTCAACTATATTGCTTCTTTGTTATTATATTGTATATATATATATATATAATATAATATAAAGACTATATTATTATATTATTTTATCGAGTTGAGTTCGAGTCGAGTTCGAGTTATAACCGAGTCGAATCGAGTCGAACACGACCTTGTTCAAGCTCGGCTCGTAAGATTCGAGCTCGAGTCGAGCATTTAAATGTCGAGTTTCGAGTCGAGTCAAGCCAAGCCAAACGCTAAATGCTCACGAGCTGGCTCGCTCAATTAGCAACCCTAGTTATATCCTAACACTCTGTTGGGCGAATGAGCCCAAGCCAGTTTTGCTTAGTTCGAAAAAGCAGCCTAAGCTCGATCCAACCGGGTTGATGTGGTTCAATTTGAATCCATAAGTCCACCTCACAAGCCAATTCGAGCCTGGTTTGAGATCTAGCTCGGTTCGACTTAGGCTCGTTGGTCGTGCTCTGTTCAGTCCACAATAAATAAAACCGCCAAAAAAATTTGTTTCATCAAAATATACAAAGTTAATTTATAAGGGTCGTATTAGGGCTACATTGGATCTAATAAACATTCATAGTTTTTCTTACTCTTAAAGCTCTGGTTATATACTAGTTATTGACAGATTATATACAAGTTATTAGGCTCTTAAAAAAATGATGTGGAAGTAACCCAGGCTGTTCTTTAAGCAATAAGCTTCCTCTAATTTTTTTGGCTTCCATTCTCATGGAAATACATATTTATTTTTACAATGGATGAAAACCAAAAGATGAGCTGGGCCAACCAAGCATCCAACTCTGCTCGGTTTAGTTCTAGCATGACTTGGATTACCTTGAGTTAGATGTTATAAAAGAAGAGTTATTTGATAATATTTAAGAGCCTTTCTATTCTAGCAATTTAGTCTGAAACAACTTTTATTTGGAGAAAAAATTTATCCAGATGACCGTAAAAATCAATAATCAAGATATTTATAATTTATAAATCAATCTAATATTTTAACACTTTCACCTTAATTATCAAAGCAATTATAATAAAAATTTTAAAATAATTTTCAGAGTTCTTTTTCAAAAAAATAAATAATTTTTTTATATTACCAAGTTAGTAGGGGAATGAGGGTTAATTACCGATTTTTTTTAATATAATAACAATTTTTTTAACACAGACGAGATAGGATATTTTAGATAATTTAATTTTTATGCTTTTTTATGATATCTATTTATAATTAACCCACAACTTAGTAATATTAAAAAAATATCCTCCCTAATTTATAGAGCATTTTAAAAAAATATTAAAAATGTCATTTTGATATCTAAAAGGATAAAAATTCATCAACCTTCTTTTCTTTTCGTGTACTCTATTTTTCATAGATATCTCACACTAAATAAAGTTTAAATTAAAGATGTAGTTTGGCACACCTTAATTTTTTCCCAGCAACAAAATAATACTAACAAGTGCATGCAAAAGTGGTGGTCATAAGCTTTAAACCATAATTTCATATTCATGATCTTAGTTCTATTTTCTAAATTTTTATACCCTTACATCTCTCAAGTCAAGCCGAGCTCAAGCTCAACTGAAACTCAACTAGCCGTGCTGGAGATGGGCTCCCCCTCTGCCTGCCAATGTACGAGTCAGGGATCATCGATTCGAGCCCAAACTCGCCAAAGATTGTGCTCGACTCAGCTCATTGGGAAAGGCCAAGTGCCCATTTTTGTCAATTTTTTCAAACCCATTTATCCAACTTGTTCATCCACAATGTGCTGCTGAATGAAAACGCCACAGAGAAATGCAACATATAGCACACTGGTTGCCCAGAATAAATATCAATACAGTTAGGAGATTTAAAAGAAAACAAGAGAGTTTTATGGGGTTTATGTTGGTATCAGTGTTAAGATTTTGGCAATTCAGATGCTATGTGGTTCTCACTTAGCCAAAAATCTTTAATCAAGCTTAGGTACTAACTTACATTGTCAAATGTCAGAAATTGTTGATTAGAGATCAGTGACGGTTCTCTCTTTTTATTATCCAAGAAATGAGTTCTTCAACTAGATATGAGCACATCTAATTACCAGCATGCTTCTCCTCGGAATACCATCTTCCCCGTAAGCACAAACGTTACAAGAAATACACGTTTCACATTGATTCTCAACAAAAGATGGATTGGTAGCTCTGGTTTTTAGCCGAACCTTGTAGCCCAAAAGAACTCTTCTATTGGTTAGTACCGTGTAGAGTGTGTAGAGTGTACACTATCTTGCTTCCACCTAAGGTATTTAAACAACCTTCTACATAATCCGATGATAATTGAACGCCAGAAATGAGAGCATGCAAGTAGAAATTAGAGTAGAGTTAATATACGTTCTTGCCAATCAAGGGGTACTTGGGAATGTAGTATTCACTTACACGAGAAGCACCATCTCTTGCAAGGATACCTTCCAAATCACCCATTATTCTAGCCAACCAAATCTCTATGTTCCTCTGTACCTCCCTAAAATTGCTTTTGATGGTGTCCAATGATCTTCTTACGCTCACTTTGGCGAGACTAGTGAGATCATCATCCCCCCAGGCTTTCTTCTTTGTCTCCAAATGCAATGCCATCAACTTCTGGTTGGTCTCGGCTGCTCTCTGCTGCAGTCGAAATGTTTCAAGCAAGAATTCTGTCTGCCTTTGCGTTCCCAATGCCGAGCTCAATGTTGGTTCACTTGGGTCAAGAGCTTGCTACAAGATGCAAACATATAATCAATTGTATGATTGATTTTTATGAGCATCAAATGTTGTTCATGTCTTTAAAATAATGCGACTTTACCATTCTTTGGCACAAATCATCAACTCTGCTGGTGAGAGATTGGTATCTTTTAGCTTGCTTTCTCAGCATAGATAGAAGCTTTGAGCATTCCTCCCCACCAACTTTTTCAATTGCAACCAGTTCCTGCTCCAACAACCTCATCTTTGAGGCAATGCCCTTTGATTCCCCATCAGACTTCCAAGGAGACTCTCTTCTGAACCATCACAATTCACAGCAACATTCAAGGCCCCCAAAATGTCATTGACAGCAAAACCAATATGATAGAAATCAAGCTTCCCATACCTGGTCATAAAATGCTTTGTCTGATAAAGTGGATCATGACTGGTATCATACTCCGGTAGATTCTACAAATGCTCAAAAAAAAAACAAATGCGATAATGTAACAAAACAGTTCATGTAAATATGAAGATTACTACAATCTAGTACCGCAGCAGAACAAGAAGAAGCAGAGAAGCCATGCAAGCTATGACAACCCAGGAAGCTCCCCATTTGATCAGCATCAATGCTTCTCCCAGAGAAACAAACATCTGGCACTGGATCCAAACCTTCAGAAACTCTTATCCTCCCAACCCTTCCAACCAAAGAACCATAGTTCGCCACCAACTGGTTCCCACCACCCTTGCTCTGGGGCATGCACACCTCCTCTTCCCTCAACTCGCCGCTCTTGGACATGAACCCGATCACCTCCTCCCTCTCCTCCACCTCCCTCTGCAGCTTCTCCACCATAGATCCAAGCTCTGCCTCCGACTTCTCGAGCTCCCCGACTCTGGCTTGGAGGAGATCGACCTGCTGGAGCAGCCGCCGCTCCTCCACCTGCCACGCGTTCCTGTGAGTGGCGAAGATCTCCACCACCCTGGCATTGGCCTTGGAGTCCTCCTGCCGGCGGGACTGCATGTGCCGGAGCTGGTCCTCAGCGTGGAGGAGCTTGAGGAAGAGGTTGCGGTTGCGGGTGTGGAGTGCGGCGAGGTGGTCTTGGTAGGAGTGAGGTAGAAGGCCTAGGAACACCGCAAAGCTGAGACCCAAGTAGGAGCTAAAGGTGGTGGTGCTGGGAATCGATGGCCTGAGTCTAGGGGACGCTATTACTCCCTGCTCAACAAGCTCATCCGCCATGGCCAAAGTGAAGAGAAGCTCTTGGCAATCTAAGAGCTGCCCACCATTACTCCCCTTCGAGCTAACCTTGCAGGCCTTGTGTGTCAAGTACCCGCTCTTGCTGTAATAAATGATATGACCTACACTACACTAAACTTCTATACGAATGAGGAAGATCAAAACAAGATGGTATGGTTAATATGGCTTGTAACGGGACCACTGGTTGAATGGCTCGGGAGAGCAAGAGTTTTGCATCTACGGATTTTTGTTGGAGTTGAATGCTAATGCAATAATGGCGAAGAAGGGCTGCTGCACTGCTCAGCTTGTCTTGGAGCGAGCTCCATGCCAGGGTCTTGAGTGTTGGGAGGACTTCTCGGTACCGGAGTAGATAGACACAAAAAATGTGATGGGGACATACAGCTACCAAGCACATTTTACTAGCTCAAGGTAACTCTTTGTGTAGTGGAGAGATCGGTAATGACTAGGAGTAAACAACCAACAACCATATAACAGCCATATGAGTGATGATTTTTTAGTAAAAGAATATGGGAGTGAAAATGTGGTAAGTTTACAAGGAAAAGAACCTTTTCTTGCTTTGGCGAAAGGTGACAAAGTGGATGGTTCCAAGGCCAAAGGGGTCTTGCACCAATCACCAGCAATTAATTAACAAAACGTGCAGGGATTCTTGGCAGAAAGCTCGGACGGACCTTTCTGCATAGCAGAAAAATATACAATGGCCCTTGATTCAATCTCGGGTGGATTCCTATTTGAACCGGGGGTAGCGGTGAGTGACCATCCCCTTTGTCTAATCCCCATACCTATGTCTATGTCAGTAAAGAAAGATACAAAGGGGTGACAGAGAAAGTACTTCCTGCTCTTAAACTCTTAATCAGACACCTCATTCAATCAAACATCAATCGAAATGTATGTAAAAGGAGGCGCCGAATCCAAGGTGGATTATCAGAAATAAAATCAGACACTGCTGCACAGATTCGCTGGTAAATTGCCTGCACTCTAGTCTGGTTCTTGTTTTCTTGCAGTCATGTAACGCAGACACCATAGATACTTTTTTTCACCGTAGATCATTTCATGCATCAAATAGGTTTTCTAAAATGCTCAAATGCATTTGAGCAACATTTAACACATACCCTTTATATGTTTCTTAGCACAAGTTCTTAACAACAGAGAAAATGGCGTGCTCTATGATTACGAAGAGGCCTGAAATTAAGCAGAGGTTGATGAAGTACAATACAAGCATTGAATAAGGTTCTCGGTTTGTCCTCCTTGATTTGTTTGAACCGATCGAGCGTGGTGCTCGATGCCAACCCGAAATGCAGCAAACCAATGCGCTCACTGTTTACAAGCCAATATTACAGCATACATGATACATTGCATATTTCCTTGTAATTATCATGACCAACTTTTTATTCTCTTATCTCTTTGATTTTATCTCCATGTACGTGCTTACACATTTGTAAATAGCTTTAAATATGGCAGTTTTGGAACTTACATGTGATCTTGTCTTTACTGTGTAGCTTTGTAGTTTACACTTGCCTTGTGAAGCTTCCATGGCGTATGTTACACACCTGCATGGTGTCGCCTAGAGACTTGTGGATTAGTAAAACGAGTTTTTTGCACATTGGAGCCGTGCGCATATCATTTTTATTGTTGGGTACAATTTTTACCAGCAACCAATATTGGAATGCCTCAGTCAGATGTTTTTGAAAAATGGGTATTGTGATGCTTCAAAGAATTCCAACTTCAAAAGACTGCGAACAAGACAGCATTCAGATATGAAGTAGTCCAAGTGCTGCTAAGTTTATGTGACTCCATAATGGAGTGCACCTAGTTTATCAGATTTCAACCTAGCAACCAAAACAATTCCAATTCATAATTGAAATCGAGCACATAAAAAAGAACTTTAAGTGATTCAAATCATGATGATCAGCCATTGAAAGAGAGAACCCAGTGTTGGGTTAGTCGTGTATCATCAGTTGTGGAAGAGGTTGGTATCTTCTATATGGGCCAATGTCTTGAAAAACCTTATTTGTGATCTAGCTTTTAGATTGATAGAGATCCGTAGCACTTATTTTAAACCCAAACAGTAATATCAAAGCCATACTGATTAGCTTTCACAAGCCCACACAGACAAGCCTTCACGGGTTCTACCTAATGGTGTAAGGGAGAGATCGTTCCCCTGTTCCAGGGGATGATGTGTTTCGGGTTCTAATGTAATTATGGAGAAATTATTGGTCCCACATCCATGTAGAAGAGGTTGACGTCTTTATATACAAGTTAAATTTATTCCCTGAATTAAGAGTTTTACATGTCACTTGAGTATCTAAATAAGCTTTTTAGTTTTTATACCAAAAATCAGGCTTCAATGTTAGAATTGTATTGATCGGTGCCCATAAAGACAACCATATGTGCATTTGATACGTCACCAAAGAGCACAGTTTGGAGGACTTGGAACACTCTACACAATCCATTCACTAACTCATGATTTAGAAGCCGAAGTAGCTCACTGCTCATCTTTGCATACATCCTCATGACTTAACCGACTGGACATGTATCGTCAACATTTTCCAACAATACCAAACACCCTCAAAGACCCATAAAGCATTGTTGTCAATATGCGAGGATCTATCCTCTCTCTTTAACCGCCCATATTGCTCAATCAATTACAAGTGTTGTTATCTCTTTATAATCCCAAACCAAGAGCTAAAGAGTTAGCCGAGAATTTGTGAACCTGAGACAGGATGTTCAAACTTTCTTTGTCATGCAAAATATAGCTTTGCTGTTCATGATTGGAGGTACTAACAAGCTGCGGAAGGAGCAAGGAGCATGCATGTTTTACATTTCCCAACTACCCACACCTAAACTAACTGCAGCATCAAATGAGCCAACTCTTAGCTCTCTCCTCACTTACACTACAATTTGGCATTTTACCTCATCATGATGATAAGATTAATTATTTAACCATCAAATTAGAATTTGATCATTTGAAAAATGTCTTACAACTGTTAGCAACAAAGTAAAACTCAATCCTATAAACAAGTATCTTCAATTAGAGCCAAGAGAAACACAGACCTGTTTATGACAAGTATGTACATGACATATTAAAGAATGGATTACCACCCGTCTCATACACTTTACGTGACCGGCTTCTACTCCGAAACAAACTCCTCTCTTTTAGTTCCCTAATCAGTTCTTGCTAAGCCCTGATCAAAACTAACCGAAAAATGCCTGCCATTGATGCAACAAACTAATTCTGGGCACTCTCTAAATTAACCAAAGCAACAATTTTTTTCATGAAAATTGGGAGATTATAATGAGAGGGTATATGTATGTATGATATATAAATATATATATATATATAGGTTCACGATCACGCGGAAAAATCAAATCAAAATACGGAGATTGAAGGGTAGTACTCTTTTGATCTCCATGGAATCCCAAGTAACAACCTCTCTTCCTCCTCTATCATGAACTGGTCTGTTTGTCAGACGGACCACCTCCTTTTCTGATCCCTTTCCGATCAATCTGTTCTACTCAGAAACTGCTCTTTTCCCTGTACCAACTTCGACCATTTCTTCCTTTCTTTTGATCTTCTTCCTCCACTACCAGCTCTGCAAAAAAAGGCATACCCAGAAACATCTCTTTCAACTCTGACCAGTTTCACCTGCAGCTTGTTTTGCCTCCATCCAAGGTGATAGATGGAGACAAACTTTTCATTAATTAGTTTTAATGTTCATGGTTTGTTTCTGCTGCTATTACCTGTGAAAAAACAACTTTAGCTAGCTAGATGAATGCATGAATTTTGTCATGTTCTTGTATTCCTGCATCACTCTTCAAAAGATAACAAATTTCAGATCAGACCCGATTGATTCTATTTGATTGATTTGTTGCAGAGAAGGAAAGCAAAAAACAATGTTTGCAGAGCAGGAATACTACAATGCTACCACCATGGAAGCTGACGAGCTCCAAGTAGGTCAGCAGATGAACTATAGCCACCACTACTCCGAAGTGCCTATTCACTTCGACCCTCAGCAGATCCCTCCAATCAACACCAACACCAACATTGAGCTCCAAAGCTTCAGCATAGCTCCACCCAGCTTCCATGTCCCCCCTATACACCTGCACCAGGCCTCCTTAACCTCCTCCACCTGCCCCAGGCGCCGCCACCCTCCACCTCCGCCTTCCCCTTTGACGCCTCCGGGAACGGCTTCCACCAGACGCCGGATATGTTCAGCGGCGAGGCAGCGGCCGCCGGCGAGAGTGGGTCGAACGTATTATACGACACGTCCCTCCAGCTCAACTTCGGCGACCACTTCCACCCAATGGCCGTGCACAACCTGGGGCTCGCCGGAGCCGGATTTTTCGACGTCGACGGAGACGTGGGGAACGGCGAGAATGTGGCTGAGTTCGGATTGGGGAAGGAGATGGGTGGGTCTGGGAGGAAGGGTGGCCAGGGAAGGGGTGGCAACAAGGCCGAGAAGCAAAGGAGGGAGGCGGTCAAGCTCAAGTTTGAGGCCCTCAGAGCACTTGTTCCAAACCCCTCTAGGGTAAAAACTTATAAATTCATATGAACTTGTTATATTTTGTTTTTGCATGAGTTATGAAGCTATATAAGTAATGCAACTATGAATCTCATCCAGAGTTAGATTTCAGTTAAATGCGAAAGCTGTATGCTCAAATTAAGCCCTCATCTTAGATGAAAAGATAATAATGCATGTAGTACTATATATTCCATTTCTTGTCAAACACTTCTAGTACTACTATTGGCTTGGTATTAGCTAAAAATTGTCACTTTGTTTATGCATGAATTTTTTTGTTAAAGATCATTTTGTAGGAAAAGGTTAATTTTTTGTGTTTAATTTCATGTCAAACGCCTCTCATTGCTTATAGTATCATGGTGTTTTTATGTACATGTTCATTTTCATGTTATTAGCTAGCCAACTTATAAGCTCTTTGGGGGCAAACAAAAAATTTTAAGTTGCTAGGAAAAAGAACCATTTGATATTTTTCGGGCAAGCGATGATTATCATGGTTATGATTTCATGGTTGAACAGGATGATAGGGCATCTATTATCCAGGATGCAATAGAGTACATCAAGGAACTGCAGAGGAGTGTGGAAGAGCTAAAGTTCTTGGTGGAGAAGAAGAGAAGTGGGATGGATAGGTGCAAGAGGTTCAAGCTCTCTCATGATGATGAACAGGGAGCAGCTGGTGATGGCATGGAGAGCAATAAACATCCTGATCAGGATGGACAGCATTCTTACAACAACAATGGCAGCTCCATCATTAGGAGCTCTTGGTTGCTTAGGAAATCCAAGGACACGGTTGTTGATGTTAGGATCATAGATGATGAAGTGAACATTAAGCTCACCACACAGCGCAGGAAGATGAATTTCCTACTCTTGGTTGCCAAGATCCTCCATGAGCTTCAACTGGGTCTCCTCCAAGTCGCCGGTGGTAACATTGGAGAACACTACATCTTCATGTTCAATACCAAGGTGAGAGCATTCTACCTACAAATCTTGATGATTAGACCTCTCTGATCAATCATAAGTCGTTTTCTGAATCAGTATGATAATTAATTCTTTTTTTCTTGCAACCAATTTGGTACAGATAAGCGAAGGTTCTTCATTGTATGCCAGTGCCATCGCAAAGAAGTTGATTGAAGGGTTAGATATGCACTACACAGCATTCCCAGCTGCTAGTTCTTAGTCAGAGCTCAAGCTGGAAAAAGAGATCAATATAGTAAGAGCAGTCCTATATATGATAACTGTATGGTTGTCTGCTCTATTTATAGGCAAAACCAATTTACACAAACAAAGTGTTAGCCAGCTTTCTAGCTTTTTATTTCTGTTTTTTTAAATTAGGAACTAAGTTTGAAGATGTTTTTAATGTTGATGGGCTAGCAATATTTCGTCAATATTTTCGATTTCTTCTTGCAACCTAGTACCATACTAGTGCAACAAAAATACAATATCTATTATATATTGTTAGTGTTCTATAAGACTTGAACCACCGGATTGGTAAAATAAATTAATGAATATTCTATATATAATGTAAAAAAGAGCACAAAATGCATCATATATACGCGTCTATGTGCAGTTGGTGTCGCATATGCAAGAGCAATGTACTCTAATTTGTTAAATAGATACGGAATAGTTGGGACGTCTTTGGAAAACCATGCCAAACGTAACAAAACATGCAACTGTTCTAACAATTCCAACGACACTATCGATAGTCGATAGAAGTAACCTTCTCATAAGACACCTCTCGAACGAATAGAGCATAAAGATGCGTAGAAATGACTAAATGCTACCCATTAAACGGACAAATATAAAGTTTTTGTAGAAGAAACAGCTTATGTTTTTTTGCCTAAGGAATACAAAGTAAGCATCCATATATAAAACTTCAAGCTGTTTACGAATATATGGCAAACTTAGTTTATTCTAGGTTATATACATATATATATCAAATTAACAATGAATTTATGGTATGTAGCTGAATGGTTGCATGTTTGCGACGTTGCTTGTATGGGACTAATATTACATATTGTTCATGATTGGATTAGGCGATTGGGAGGAGAATTCATAGGAGGAACGAGACCGGGCGTGTCTTGCATTTCCCAACTTCCCCATTAGTAGTACGAGTCCAATATGTGGGTAGCACAAACATGAAAAGAGTCCCCCACCATTTTCTTTCCCTTGATAACTTCATAAATTAAAGATTTGTCTTGAGATAGTAATTGTACAAGGTATTATAAGTAGAACTTAGTGAAAGGCTCTTCCAACTCATGATGTAATTAGCAAACAAAATTATGAGTTAGTTTAATTCTCATGGATGATATGTTCATCCATTTTTAGGGTTTTGATATATTCCTTATTGAACAAACAAATCAACTCCTTGAGTGCATATAACTTTAGTGTAATATATTAGTACCCTAATTCACATATGCATCCATCTTTCATCCTCATTGTGCACACATATCATCAATCCTTGACCAACTTATTCTATGTGTGTATTTAGTTAGTTCAATCACTGCTCTTGAAACTTTACCTTTAAGAAATGATGATCAGTTGACATTTTTTATAGCACTTCTCTTATATATTAAGATATATTCCGACAAGCTCTCAATCCTCTTAGCTATTTCCCACCTCTCCCTCTTGGTCTTCTTGACAGTGCTAACCACATTTTTTCTACTCCTAAATTACAAAAAAGAAAAATTAAAAGGTCAATAATATATATTTTTTCAGGTGATAGCCGGATTAGTAGATCTGCCGGGATCATCAATAGACCTATTATATATTCCTTGTTTTTTTAACAAAAAGTCGTTGAAACTTCATATAATATATTTGCTATGATCTATACTACAGCTGGCCCAATTGATCATCTATGTGTAATTGTGTATAACTCTAGCTAGCCATACACTTCGATCTCTATATTTATACTATATGTACTGAAAACCTGGATGAGAATAATCGTAATATAAGCTGATTTAGTGACATGAGGTGTGAGTGGGGATAGACTATTGCTTTTAAGTGAGCAGATGTTTTTATTTTTAACATATGGTTAAGAATTTACATTATTCTAATATTTTCCCCATAAATTTGAATATCAATATCGGTAAGCTATATGAAATATTTAAAACTCCTTTAACTTTGTTGGGTATTTGAGCTTTTTTTTAAAATAAAATTAAGACTCGTCTAACTAGCATACCTTCCTCAAAGTTTTAGGTAGAAAGTAAGAAGGTTTTAGGCATGTAACAACATTCCAATTTCTTTTCTTAGAAGCACAAAATTAGCCATTTCGCTTACAAAACCGATCACCAATCTCCCCTTTCTTTTAACTATTCCAAACTATCATGTTTCTTAAGGTCACGCATTTGGTATTTCATGTGCCTCCCCATCCACTAGCACACTTTTGACGCAGACGACAAGAACAGAAACCCAACATCATAATCCTCAGATGGCTCCATCTTCCACAAACCCATAGAACAAAATCTTCTTTGCCCAGTACAAGGAATGAATCAAGAACAAGATTTCTATGACTCCGGATCTGTCACTGCTCATGGGTTACTTTCCTTTCAATCCATCTCCAACACCACCACTCTCCCAGATGACTTCTCCCTGCCAAACCAATCTGATGATCCTCTTGTCGGTAATTCTAGTGCCATGGGCGTTGGCCAGCTCCTTATAGAGCAGATGAGCTACTATATTGATGAAACCCCTTCCAACACCAACACCAACAACAACAATTGGGATCCCAACATTGAAGCAGTACTTCAAGATCAAAATCTACTACCAAGTCATGTAGAGGAGCTACCATGCATGAGCAGCACTCCTTCCCCCAACATCTTCTCAATCCACCCTAGCTGCTCATCTGCACCAGACCTGCTCAACCTCCTCCACTTGCCCGCGCCGGTGCTCGCTCCCCCCAGTGCTATCATGGACCACGAGTCACCCCTCCAGCTCAAATTCTGCCCCCGGCCGCCGGTGTTCGGCCATGACCAGTACTTCCACTCGCTGGCGAGCCGTGATAATTTTGGGGTGGCCGGTGCAACGTCGACGTTGTTTAGGGGTGAAGGAGGGGTGTTGGAGGAGATGGAGGTCGGGGGAGGAGTGTTCCAGGAGATGGGTGGGGAGCATCCGATGCTTGGGTTGAGGAGGGAGATGGAGGGGTACGGTGGTAAGGGGGATGGAAGGGCCGAGTACACCACTGAGAAGCAGCGCAGGGACCTTTTGAAGAAGCAGTTCGGCTCCCTCATGTCCCTTGTTCCAAACCCTTCCAAGGTAACATGGTTTAGCGTTTTGATCGAAATACATTTTCAAAACCCTAAACCGTAAATATCAAATTATATCATTTTAATCATCATACAAGAAAATTAAGCCCTTGCTAAGTTAAAAGAGATCGGAACTTTAAACCTTAATTATACCTTAAACCCTAAAAGTTGTAGATACCCTCTCTTTACAGGCAATTGGAAACACGTCTTTCAAGATCATAAACCTTTAATGGTGTATAGCAATTTCCAACAGTTAGGGTGTCTCTAAAAATAATTCCTCTTTCATATCATATACTTTAATGCTTTCATTATCACTAGCTAATTAATGATCCAATGGAGTATTAGGAAATATAAACAAATTAACATCTCAAGGAAAATTGTTCGAATTAATTAATAGAAGAAAATTCAAGAAGAATCATAAAAACAAGAGAGATAATTACTAAGCAAAACTTCAAATCCCTTTACATTGAGAACTTGAAGCCATAGATGAAGACTAATTAGTGACTTGTGAACTCCTAATCTCTTAAATTAATTATAACTAACAAAAGGAATATAAGTAAATAAAGCTTATTCAAAATAACACTCAACAATAAATTATAAAGCCTTTATATTCTTTGCATCATAATCTCATTTATGTTCTCAATTATATAGTTGTGAATTTATTTATTTGACCTTAAAATATGTTACTTTTTTTGTTTTCTCCCACCAAGCAAATAATTTTTATACTTAGGAGTAAAACATACACTTGTCATGCACCAAGCGGTTACACAAGGTAAGTGCGGCACTTGTGGCGCTAAACCCATAAGTCAACCAAATGATACATGAAAAAGGGCTATTATGAATAAGTCCCCGATGTGATTTGAAGGAAAATGATTTCTGAAAATTCACTAAAAACCCTTTACAAATTTTACAACAAAAACAAAAGAAAGAAAGTGTCACACAAAGGCAATGAAAAAATCAACAAGACTGTAGGCAGGCAGCCGAATCAAAGGCCGCGGACAGGCGACAAATGAAAGACCGCATGCAAGTAAGAAGAAAATAAAAGGCGACGTGCAAGTTGCAAGGAAGACAATATAGCCGACCCCTGTCATGCAAGTCGACCCGACCCTGTCACGGCGAGTCAACGCTTGGGTTGACAATGAGTTGCAAGTACAAGGTGGTCTAGTGAAAAAATCACCTTCTAATGTGCCACCTATACCGTCACAAATAATAGATTGTGACAGGGACTTTGACACGAGGGAATATAAGGCCCGCATCTAGCAATTTTGTAAAGTAGTGCCAATTTCATATGTCAAGCACATAAATTCTGAACATTTCTACACAGACAGACAGGGCCTCCATTGTTCAGGACGCAATCGAGTACATCCAAGAACTGCTAAGAACCGTGGAAGAACTCAAGCTCTTGGTGGAGAAGAAGAGATGCAATGGCATGGATCACAGGAGCAAGAGACCCAAGCTCCAACACGATGAACAAGCCCCAGACGGTGACATGGAGAGCTCTTGTATCAATCCCAGCAGTGCTGTAGAGCAAGGAGACCAGCAGTCTTTCACTAATTTATCTCTAAGAAGTTCATGGCTGCTAAGAAAATCTAAGGACACAGTTGTTGATGTTCGGATCATAGATGACGAAGTGAACATCAAGCTCACCACTCAACGAAAGAAGGTAATTTGCTTACTCTTGATCGCCAAAGTCCTCCATGAACTACAATTGAACCTTCTCCAAGTAGCTGGTGGCAACATTGGTGATCACTATATCTTCATGTTCAACACCAAGGTGACTGCCCATGACCTGATTCTTTCTTCGTTAATATTAATCTTATAACTTGTTTTGATTGAGATATTATATAGATATAGTAGAAAACAGTATTTATTTAGATGGGCAGCCTTCAAAATTTGTGATTGGATGTTGGGGATGCAGATAAGTGAAGATTCTTCTCTTTATGCAAGTGCCATTGCCAAGAAGCTGATTGAAGTTATTGATCAGAATTCCCTGGCATTTCCTTCTGGTTTTTAGGGTTTGATATTTCATCAAGAGCTTGGCGATGCAAATGGTGGTGCATGCATGATACTGTACAAGTATATTACTGTTCTTCCTAAGGAAGAGTCGAAAGCAATGGCAATTCGTTGCTACTTCCTATAATTTAGTGAAATGTCTGTGACAAGTTACTAGGTATAAAAGGTGATTAGTTAATTTGTTACATACATGGGAATCGTGATCAACAATGTTCATGTGTTTGCTTATGGAAAATAAATCGTACTTATTGATTAAGAGTATCAACCGTTGCTAATATTAATTTTTCTCTTATTGATTTGTGATGATCGGTCAATTATCTTGGGAAAGATTGCAGTACCTTGTTATAACAAAGGGGGGAAGTAGTTATATCACATGAATTTACATTTTCTTAAATTCAATGTTGCAACAAATGGTAATTTACGTTGGGACATCAACGACCAAACTGTAAATCAAATGATCAAGTTTAAGGAATTCCTTATTTCATGAGCTCCTTCTAACAAAATTTTTTTGCCCACCTATGATTTATCCCCTCCTTAGTCCTCAGCTCTGTATAGAAACCCATTAAATCAACTAAAGACAATATTCCCACTTAGGGTGGTCCGTTTGGTTTGGGAAAATAAAATCCTATTAATGTGGGCCCTCCTAAAAATTAGAAAAATATTTGTTATTTTGTTATAAAAATTAAACAACCGTTTCTTAACCTTGTCATCCTTGGCCAACAGTGCCCAGAGTTCCTCTAATTTTATTATTAAATTAAAGTGATGGTCCATACAGTTTTTATATATAGGATTTGTATGCCAAACAAGAAAAAAGGAGTACCAACTTCAACTAAGACTCCTATATCAACACAAATTAATAAGAAGAAAATCATTACAAAGGCATTCAAGTGATAGGGGAAATTTTCTCTAGTTAAAAATAATTACAAATATATAATTTAAAATAAATATTTGGATTCTTTTTTTGTCAATTTTGCTATATTTGCCGATATCTTTAGTCCTTTTCAAAAGTCCAAAAGGCCCACAAAAAAGCCCACTCAAAGGGCCCAGAAAAGCCCCCCACAACTTCAATCAAAGCCCAAGCAAAACCGGACTCGAACTTGAAACGCACATAAACGATCCTGTCCGTTTCCCACCGCCGCTCTCCCCCACCGACTTCGGCCATACCGCCGCACCACGGCGGTGGAAATCCGACCTCTGCCATCCCCGCCGCCGTTTCCCTCCGACGCCTGGCCGGACCTCCCCCTCGCGATCCGACCCTCCACCGCCGCTAAAGTTCGGTTCTTTCCCGCTCCCGGCGGGCGATCGGAGGCGGCCCCGGCGGCGGGAGGGCGGGCGGCGGTCGCTCGAGCTCCGGAGACGGCGGCGGAGGCTTGAATGGGAGGCCTGCCCCGGGCGGATCGGTGGAGCGCCGTCACATTGCAGCTCCGTGGGAGCTTTTTCGCCGGAGGTTGAGCGCGCTCGCCGGTGGTGTTCTTGTGCTTTTGAGCTCGATTGGGATTCGAATTTTTTGTTTTCTTGTGTTCTGTGTGTGTGTTTGCGTGTGTGTGTCGGTGGATTGGTGGGGAGGGGGGGGGGTGAGGTGGGGAGGGTGGAGCGGGGTATGGGGGTTTTGGAAGGGGCGAGGGAAGGGTCGGAGATTGACGGCAGCGCCGGGTCGATCGTTTGGGTGCGGCGGCGGAACGGGTCGTGGTGGCCGGGGAGGATTCTGGGGGCGGGGGAGCTGTCTGCGTCGCATCTCATGTCGCCGAGATCTGGAACGCCGGTGAAGCTGCTCGGGAGGGAGGATGCGAGCGTGTAAGAGCTCTTCTAACTTTTGATTTCTTATTTCTTTTTCTTTTTGTTATTAGAATTTTCCATGTTGATCTAATACATGGTCTGATATGTTAAAAAAGATAAAGCACCCATCTTTTGCTTGGTTGTGTTTTGTTTGTGCTTGGACTGATTTTGTTCTTACGGGAGATTTCGGTTATTTGATTGAGAAATCTGTTACTTAATCATGTATGATATAAATAACAGACTTATTAGTTCTCTTAATGGCTTGAATGGAAATCTGTTGCCATTTTTTTGTCTTCGCGATGGTGGAGTAATAGAATTTCTCTTATAAAAATTAGTTGAAATTTGATGTTTTGCATCTATTTTTTCCTCTAATGAACATGCATCTTTGCCATGGGATGTTTGGACTGATTTTTTTTCTCTTGCAATGATTTTTGTCATTTGATCAAGAAATCTGTTGCTTGGAGATGTATGCTGTGATGTAGAATTATAAGTTTTCCTGATTGGCTTTAACTGTTAGCGATGGAAATATGTTGATATTGCTTTCCCTAACATATAGGAAGTTCCTACGGGGAATTTCTCTTCTACAATTAAATCTAGCATTAGTTGACTTTGATGTTTTGCATTTAGTCTTTCCTCTATTGTATATGCAATTTATCCTGGTATGTGCTTTTTTCTGGCGACCATGTAATTATAGTTATGTACGTAAATATGCAGGGATTGGTACAACCTAGAAAAGTCTAAAAGGGTAAAAGCATTTAGATGCGGGGAGTTTGATGATTGTATTGAAAGAGCTGAGGCAGCTCATGGAAACCTCTTAAAGAAAAGAGAGAAGTATGCTCGTCGAGAAGATGCTATTCTTCATGCCCTGGAGCTTGAGAAGCAACAATTTCCGAAGATACAAGGGAGCCTGGCAATTAATTCTAATCATATGGGTGTGAACAATGGCCTTTCAGATCATCACTATGAGAACAACAAAACTGTAGATGTTTTTAACTCTGAAAGTCTGATGGCTCTTCCAGTTTCCACAAAGTTAAGTTCTTTTGAAGAAGAGGATGGGAATGAACCTTTATTTTCTGGCAAAGAAAAGTTTATGATAGAGCATGGCATTGAAGATGGAAAGTCTGAAATGGTTCAACGAATGAGAGGCCTACAGGATTTTGGGCTTAGAATTGATTCCTCTAAGAAGAAGCTTCCTGCACCTGCTACTCTCACAGATGCGGGTAACTTCAAAGTTCCACTTCATAACAACAATAACAAGAGTCCATTGACAGCCAAAAAGAAAAGATCTCATAACGGTCCCATTGATGAAACTTACGTCAAAAAGCGAGATAGGCGGCGTCCATTAGTTCAAGTACTACAAAGTAGCGCCAAATTGCCATCGTTTGATCCTTTAACTTCACATGATGAGGCTGTATCAATGTCTATGCGTGGTGAAACGGTTGGGCCTGTGTTCAGAGCAAAGAGGAGCAAATGTGTGTACTTTCCTGCAGATGACTACGTGAATAAAGTGGACTATCCTTTGCATGCGATGCAAGTGACTGACCACCCAGGCAACAGCTCTGTCTTTCGATCATTCAGGAATGAAGATACAGATTTTTTACAGAAGGATTGCTATGGCCAAAATATGGAGATCCCAACAACTGCACAATCAGGTTTCTATGTGTTCTTCTGTAGTTGAGCCTATAGCATTTTATATGATGTTTCCTCTTGCATTAAATGCATAGAATAGCACTCATATTCCATTTTGAAAGTTAGAAGACCTAGTGAATTGGGAAATAATCATTCAGAAAAAATGGTATTCAGAAAACATGTTAAAAAATAGGTTGGGAGTTGATGATGAATGCCAATGAGTTGAAGTCTACTGTTTTTTTCACGCTTTAGAACTGCTAAGTGGGCCACCGGAGTGAACTACAGCTTTTCAATGATGTAGTTTAATAGCTGTAATAACAGTAACAATAGTTATAACTTGTAACAGTGAATATTGAAGTTGACTTTATCATGTGAAGCACCCTAATTATGTAGAATGAGATCTGAGATATACTGAATTGTGATGGTTAAATAAAAACTGAATTTATTCTACTCCTGTTTGAAGCCAAAGAAGATCCTTTTATATGGAATTTCCTTTTTTTTGTGGGCTTTAGAATTGTCTCGTATGATCATTTCCAGACGAGAACTAGATGAGTATCAGTTCAATAGCTTTGAGGATAGTGACATTATGCATCTACTTTTTTTGTTCATTCACTTTTAGTTACAGGAATAAGTAAAACAAACTGTGTATTTAGGGCCTTTAATTTTTTTTCTCACTCTAAAAATATCAATTTTGTGTTAGTAGAATTGGATATTTTTCAACACATAGGCTTCTTAGAAGTATATACACGTTGTTGTTTTTTTTTTTTTTGGAACTTCTTACATTGATTTGAGGGCTGATATTTGATTCAAGTATCCTAGTAATTCACTGTAATTCCATCTGTAAATTTTCCATGCTACTTTAAGACTTTCATTTCAGGTATATACGGTACTTAGTATGATAAAAATGTTAACATTTTGCCGTGGATCAATGATTGGAAGTACTTAAGCTGGAATGCTTGATTAAGGATCACTAACATATATTCTAAGAGTTTTAGCTCATCTTTTAGAATTGGTTTGCTTACAAGGTAATCACAAGATCTGTAGAGAAGTGTGAAAATCTTTTAGAGTTTGTATGGTTCCCACGTAATAAACATGCAACCTGAAAAAGATTAATATGCAGTAGAACAAATTGCAGCTCTTTGCTTGTGTGTCATTTATGCATCTTAATTGAGACTTATTTTGGCTTATCTTATGAGTTGTGAGTGATCAACAGAATTAGAGATTAATAATCTATATTGGTTGTTTGGTGGCATCTTTCTTGAACTCCAGTACGGATTCTAGTGCTTTAGGAAACTATTGTGTGTTGTGTCCAGATGGATGAAATCAATACCTTTCAAAACCAAAATGATGCCTGGTCCGTCCCTTATTGGTTGAAAGTCCAATAATTGAACAGATAATTGTGTCCTTTTTAGGGAAAGGATTTTCATTCTAGTTTGCTCTTTTTTCGTCCATTTTTTCCCCATGTTCTGATTTTTCTGAATATTGCATTTCTGCTATTCACCTCCATCTCTACTCACTTTTGTTCATTGTATTTTCTTTTTCAGGTTCTCGGATGCTGTCCATCAGGGAGCCCTCACATTCTGGAAATAGTATCCCAAAAGATCAGATATTAGAAACTGAAGAGCTTGACGGGTCTATGTCAAGTCATAGTTCTCATTTTCATCTGAATGAGCGGACTGCTGCTATCTCAGCAAACATGGGAGGATCAAAATGGCAGTTAAAAGGTAAAAGGAATATTCGCATTCCATCTAAGAGACCTTCAGAGGCACCAGATGCAAATCATTTTTATGCAACTGAGAAGTTCACAGATCAAGGTGCGGTTTATGAGAGCAAGGAAAACACCATAAAGAAGAGAAGTAGCCAAAGAGCTCTGGGAGGAGTTTTACATGGTAGAAAAGATGATCCGATATATGATTATTACAACGATGATGAAGAGGAAGATGATGATGAATGTGATCAGGTCAATGGTGATGATGGTTCAAGGGAAAAGGATTTATTGGACGACTCAATGGTGGAATTTGACAGTAAAAGATGTCCATTAACATCAAAAATTCACCACGTTCAGAAATTGAAAATTGATGGTGAGAATACTGATTTGGATGACGAGTCTGTACCTGGAGTTAGAGGTTATTGGGGAGAATCCAGTGAATGTATCAATCCATATTATGGCAACAGCTATAATATGACGTTAGTGGATGTGGATCTTAAGGTTCAAGTGAGCTATAAAAGAGAGCAGGTGCCACTTGTTTCGCTCATGAGTCGGTTGAATGGAAAAGCTATTGTTGGGCATCCACTTCAAGTAGAAAAGTTGGAAGAAGGCTTTTCTCAGCATTTATTTCCTCAGTATGATATTGGAGATGGAACTTTAACATATGAGGATGACGACGATGGGAACTCTGGGCTTCAGCCTGTATGGCGAACAGCTAGAAGGACGGTTATGCATCGGGTGCCTCGGCCTCGTCCATCAGCATTTGACGCTGATGATACTGATGATACTGATTTTGCTCGTTATTCAGATATTGAAAACAGGTCTAAATCCAATGTTGACGTCTGTAAGAATAAGGGGAGGCCTGTAAAGAAAAGTAACTCCCGCTCACAGGGCCCCCTTTCAGATAGAAAGAACTCAAAAAAGCAATCAAAGAAATCATGTCCATCTAATCAGAAGACAAGAACCCTGTCTTCAATTGCTACTGAAAAGAGGCTTACCAATCCCTTCTCCGAAGCTAAAGGCAGCCAACCTTGGAAACGAAAAGGGGCAACTCCATGCGCTTGTGTTCCTGTGAAGTTGGTCTTCATTAGAATAAATAAGGCACTTGAGAAGATGCCACCCTTGCAAGAAAAAGAGCAGTTGTAATGAATTTGTGCAGGACGTTTCTCAAGTATCATCTTGGAGAAGCAGAATGCATTCTACAGAGGCAACACAGGATTTTCATCGGTTTAGTTCCATCAGTTTTTTACTTTGGAAGCCAAACCATCAGCATCTCATTTATCCGCAGGAGACGAAGCTTTTAGTCAAAGAGATACACATCTTTTCTAATAATAGTTAATGTAAATCTTGTTCAGCATATATAAGTTCTGTATGTAATTTATTTGAAACTGCTTTTCAGGGTTGGAGGACTAGGAGTAGTTGAATACAACCGAAGATACTGATACCTTAAGAGTAACGAAATTCGAGGAAATGGGTAAGAATCTCATTTTCAACCTGTCTCGTAAGTTGTAAAAATAATGGGACGTTAGTTGTTAATAGATGTCTCAAGTGGATGATGAAACATGTGTAGGAGGTGATTACTGTAGGATGTATAATTGTGATTTCTTGTTATTTGACCTGGGATAGGTGTTATTCTTACATGTTCAATCTTTAGTCATCTCATGAGAAATGCCCGTAGTGCATGTATACTTGGATGGATGTGTTATGAATATATACTTGGAGATAGCTCTTCTCATGAGCCGCGCTTTATTTGCAAGTCATCTCTCTGAGCCAAGTATGAGGTGCAGTTGAAGGGCCGTCCATGTAAACTCTTGGTGCTTATGATTTCTTATGTTATTATTTCATTTCTCAACGTAGATAATCTAAAATTTTGTTTCCGCAATGTATTTTACTTTGTGGACCAAAGATGTCGGCCTTTTGTGGTGACTTGAATAACATTAGTGAATGAATGTATACAAGTTTTGAGCTTTTTTCTGCAAAAAGTGATGACTGATGACATTGATTATCTTAACCTACTAAAAAGGTTTCAATTTTGGGTATTTAGGCTAGTTGATGGGCTTAATCTGACTTGATGTTCAAATTTTTGATTCGTAGCTCGGTTTATGCTCCATATAATTTGATTTGATTTTCTGATAGAAAATGAAAAACAATATTGTAACATGGTTAAAGGATGCCTAAGAGACCTTAATGAGAAAAACATTAAAAGAAAAGTAATATTTTTGTGAATAAAAAATAAAGAATAATATTGTAAAATTAGTATAACGTACGTCCTAACATTGGATTAAAAACCTTTGATTTTATATATTATTATAGATTATTGATTATGAATGGATTTACAATCAAATAATCACTTAAAAATGAAAATTTTGTATCAAGTAACTAGTAATAATGGATAATGCTAGAGAAAAAAATACTAGTACAAAAAATTAATAATAATAGGCTAGTTCAAGCCCTACTTCATTTCCGATTCACTCCAATAAACTCGGTTTTAAATTCGATTACAAGAAAAAAAAACATTTGACAAAAATTAATAAAAGTTTTAAAAATAAGTTGCGTAGGTATATAAAAATTTTAAAATTTTAAAACGTTATAATTCTAAGAGAAAATATAGGTGTATAAAAATTAACCTACCTAAAATAATTGGATAAGACCCAAATAAAAATAATTTTTGGCTCGAACTCAAGTATAAACCAAAAAATAAAAAATCATTTTTAGAAAATTAATTAAAATTAAAAAGTATTTTTTAACCTTTTTTCTAATTTTAAAAGTTTTTTTTTTAAAGAAAAAGGTTAATACTATCGTCTTCTACCTCCACCACTCCTCTCTCTAACCAGTAATCTCGTCGTCGTCGGTCGCCGGTATCCTCGCCGGTATCCTCGCCGGCGAAGACGACCGCCGGAGGTCGAAAGAAGACGCAACCTTCTCCAACCGCCGCCGCCGGTGCATGGCAGCAACCGCCTTGAAGCCGGGCGCCGCCGTCTTCAAAAACCAGCGATCGACCAACGACCACATCGCCGCCCTCTGCAAGCAAAAGCTCTACTCCCAAGCCCTCCAAGGCTTCGACTTCGTTCGATCCCACGCAATCCTCCCCTCCACGTACGCCCACCTCGCCGCCGCCTGCTCGGCCCTGCGGTCCCCGGACCATGCCAGGACTGTGCACCAGCACATCTTGGGCTCGGGTTCGGATGCTGGCGTCGTTCTGAACAACCACATTGTCACTATGTGCGGGAAATGCGGGTTGGTGGTGGATGCACATAAGGTGTTCGATGAAATGCCTGAGAGAAATTTGGTTTCTTGGGGGCTATGATCGCCGGGGCATTCGAAAAATCGATGCGAAACGGATGCGATTGGGCTTTGTGTTGATATGTTGTGATTAGGGTTTGAACCCGATCAATTTGTGCTGGCGAACGAGATCAAGGCGTGCTCTGGATTGGGGAGGATTGAGCTGGGGGAGGGGCTGCATTGCCATGTGGTGAAGTGCGAACTAGGGTTTGTGCCGGTCGTCCAGAATGTACTCATTGTGGTGCATGTGAATTTTGGTTGTATTGGTGCTGTGGCCGCAGCATATGAGGAGAGGGGATAGGGATTTGGTTTCATTGAGCTCAATGATCGCTGTGTGTTCGCAGCTAGGGTGTGAGTTGGATTCGTTGTGCCTATTTAGGGAGATATGATGGCTTCCAACGTGCATTGTCCTAATGAATTCGTCTTTGGGAGTGTGTTCAGAGCTTGTGGTGCTCTTTTGTAATTGGAGTATGGTAGGCAATTGCATTAGGTGCATTTGAAACTAGGGCTAGGGGGAAACAGCTTTTCGGGTTGTTCACTCTGCGACATGTATGCAAAATGTGGAAGCATAGAATCTGCCAAGATAGCTTTTTGCCAAATTGAATCTTCCGATTTAGCTTCATGGAATGCTATCATTTCTGGCCTGTCTAGCTGCAACAATGCTAGTGAAGCGATTTTTTTTCCCAAGATGTGGGGTTTGGGCCTGAAGCTGAATTATATCACCATATCTTGCCTTCTTTCTGCTTGCCCTAGCTGCTTGTCTTTTGAAGAAGGTAGGCAGGTTCATTCGTTTATTGTTAAAGGCAGGTCTTAGTTTGAATGTTCAAGTTGGCAATGCATGACTTACAATGTATGCTAAGGGTTCCAACCTCTCTAATGCCTGCAAGATTTTCAAGGAGATAAACGGTTATGCCGACATTGTTTCCTGGAATGCACAGTTGACGGCATGCACTCAACATAACCAACCATACGAGGTTCTTCAACTAGTTCATAGGATTCAAGTTTCAGGGACAAAGTTTGATCAGGTTACACTAAAGATCGCATTATGTGCTTGTGCAATTTCGGCTACTTTTGATGTTGAGGGACAGATCCATGCTTATGAAATAAAAGTAGGATTGGAGTTTGTTGTCTCTGTTACAAATGGCTTGATTGACATGTACGCAAAGTGTGGATTCCTTGATGATGCAAAGAAGCTATTTAAGTTGATCAACAATGGTGATACCGTATCATGGAGCAGCTTAATAGTTGGCTATGCACAATTTGGCCATGGCAAAGAATCAGGCATTAAGCCAAATGCTGTAACCTTTGTTGGAGTCCTAACTGCTTGCAGCCGGTTTGGCGTGGTAGATGAAGGTTTGCAGAATTTTACTATGATAATGGAACATAAGATTTTACCAACAAGGGAGCTGTCTTTATGTGTAGTGGATCTACTTGCCCGGGCAGGTCGCTTAGAAGAAGCAGAAAATTTCATTACTCGAGGGCTTGTCGAGCTCATAAGCAAGTTGAAATTGGTAAACGTGCAGTGGATTGTATTTTGAAGTTGGATCCATCGAATTCTGTTGCTTATGTTTTGCTTCGTAACATATATGCCTCAACTGGTCACTGTGACAAGGTAAGAGAAATGAGAAAACTGATGAAAAGTAGGGGTGTAGAGAAGACTCCAGGTCAGAGCTGGATTAAGGTTGGTGATGTTCTCCATACATTTACTGTTGAAGATCGATTACATGCCCAATCAGACATGATATATGTAATTGCTCAGAACCTTTTTTGCAAATGAGTGATGTTGGGTATTTGCCAGACAGAATATTTGGGGCTAAAGTTTAATGAAATTAATGGTAGTGTGGAATTTACCTTGCCCAAGCTCGGGAACCATGATTCATGCTCGACCGCGGCGGCGACCGCCTCTGCTACGTCCAGTTCCCGCAGCGCTTCGAAGGCATCGACCCCTCCGACCGCTACGCCAACCACAACACCGTCTTCTTCGACGTCAACATGCGCGCCCTCGACGGCCTCCAAGGCCCCGTCTACGTCGGAACCGGCTGCCTATTCCGCCGCACCGCCCTCTACGGCTTCGACCCCCCGGCCCGATCCTCCAAGCCACGGTCCGATAGCCGCCGGAGGCGACGAGATGGCCGAATCGCCGCCGCCGACGAGGCAGCGGCCGAATCAGAAAACGAATCGGAAGGACGGCGGCTGCTGCCAAAGAAGTTCGGGAACTCGGTGTATTTCGCGGAGTCGATTGCGGTGGCGGAGTTCCGGGGGCGGCCGCTGGCGGACCACCCCACGGTGAAGAACGGGCGGGCGGCGGGGGCGCTGACGGCCCCGAGGGAGCCGTTGGACGCGGCGGCGGTGGCGGAGGCGGTGGCGGTGGTGTCGTGCTGGTACGAGGACAAGACGGAGTGGGGGAGGCGGGTGGGGTGGATCTACGGCTCCGTCACCGAGGACGTGCTCACCGGCTACCGCATGCACAACCGCGGGTGGCGGTCCGTCTACTGCGTCACCCGCCGCGACGCCTTTCGCGGCACCGCTCCCATCAACCTCACCGATCGCCTCCACCAGGTGCTCCGATGGGCCACCGGCTCCGTCGAGATCTTCTTCTCCCGCAACAACGCCCTCTTCTCCGGCCGAAACATGAAGCTCCTCCAACGGATCGCCTACCTCAACGTCGGAATCTACCCCTTCACCTCCATCTTCCTCGTCGTCTACTGCTTCCTCCCCGCCCTCTCCCTCTTCTCCGGCCAGTTCATCGTCCAGACATTGAACGTCACGTTTCTCTGCTACCTTCTCATCATCACTCTCACGCTCTGCCTGCTGGCGGTGCTGGAGATCAGATGGTCCGGGATCGAGCTGGAGGAGTGGTGGCGGAACGAGCAGTTTTGGCTGATCGGCGGGACTAGCGCTCACCTCGCCGCCGTGCTTCAAGGCCTGCTCAAAGTGGTGGCCGGGATCGAGATCTCGTTCACCTTGACGTCCAAGTCCGGCGGCGACGACGACGACGAGTTCGCGGATCTGTACGTGGTGAAGTGGACGTCACTAATGATCCCGCCGATCACGATCATGCTGACGAACCTGATCGCCATTGCAGTGGGGGCGAGCAGGACGATATACAGCGAGATCCCGCAGTGGAGCAGGCTGCTGGGCGGGGTGTTCTTCAGCTTCTGGGTGCTGGCGCACCTGTACCCGTTTGCCAAGGGGTTGATGGGGAGGAGGGGGAGGACGCCCACCATTGTTTTTGTGTGGTCGGCGCTCATTGCCATCACCATTTCGCTGCTGGTGGTCGCCGTGGGTCGGCCACAGGGGACTGGAGAGATTGGAGGCTCGTTCCAGTTCCCTTGATGCCATCGACTGATCTTTTGTTTTTATTGATTCTACACAAATTGTCACAAACACTCTTCTTTTGAATGTGATTACATTGTTGAATGACTGACTTCATTCTCGCTGTCGTTCACGGTTTGTCTTCGTCTTTCCAAGTTGAGTGGGAAACACTAAA
>JAURVB010005652.1:0-10118 GCA_033002965.1 Piper betle
ATAATATTTTACCAAATTGAATCCAACATATAGACTGCAATATTATGTAAGCCAACCATCATGAATCATCTATACGATTTAGTTACACAAACTATGTATGAAATGCTGCGGGGAAAGAAATCTAAGAATGAACTGGTTTTCTTTAAATTAACAAACCTTTAACTTTTTTAGGAGAAGATACATGGGTACTCTGCTAGCAGCATAAATGTTAACTGTTAACGCTTTCAAATTTCGAGTTGTCCTCTTTGAGTCTTTAAGGAGCGAAGTCTAGCACGTTATGACAACATCTCTATTCAGGATCATCACACAAAGTTAAAAAATGTTAAAGAAGAAAAAAATGGTGTGGGAGCATGTTACTGTTTGACTTGGAGAACTAACATCTTCTACAAAGTAACCAATAATCTCCCTTCATGATACACAACGCTAGGAAGGAGACAATTCGTATGTCTTTTTCTTCCGACACATCGTCGGTTCATATTGGGATAAATGCATCGCTAATAACTATTGCTTTGTTAAAGAGGAAAAAGGGTAACCTTATTGTGTTTCATGTAGACCTCCTAGGAGACTTCCATGGTTTACACTTATGTGAACAATGAATTGTCGTGTCTCTTTGTGGGCCGAGCAACTCCACCTTTTCTTCCACTGGCGTTTTTCCCCTCCGATCGCCAGCTATTTGCAACCTATGCTTGTAATTACGCTAGCTGGGTTGCGACTTGTTTAATGGGGACCGGGTACAATTCTGGTACCTGGTTTCAACATATGGCTTCGGGAGACAATGATATGGTTGCTCAAATAACTACTTTTGACTTTTTAAAATTGTGAAGATAGCAAGTGGGCAAACATGCTCTGTCCTCCCCTCAGAAAAAAACATGTTATGTCAAGCTTTTATGCTAAGAGTACAAATGTCTTAATTTCTTTAGGAATTGCTGAACAATATTGCACATACACGTTTTTGCCGTGGCATAAATATTACAGTACTTAAGCACTTGCCTTGCAGCTCTTCCTGAAGCTCAATCATATATCACTCTTTGAATAGGCCAAACCAGTAAGGATGGATCACATGACTGTCATGTGTTGGTGTTTCCCCTATAACAACCCGCCCGTTCCGAGCCACAAGCCAGGTGTCAATATGTGAAACTAAGTGTTCATAGAATTAATTTTCTATTAATTTTTAAGATTTTTAAAATAAACCTATGATATAAATTTAATATAACAAATGCTTGGAACATTTGGCATGAACCAAACCAAAATTCTACTGTCTATACAAACAATCTAGAAGTATAATAACATATAAGAAAATTTAAAAGTCAAATAACAAAGTCCCCAGTTATCCCGACTCTACCCATCCTTCTATGGAGACACTTGCAAAGCAATTCCGCGTTATTGATAAAAACACTAAATCATATAATTACAAAGAAACAAGTTAATATATTTTGCAACATCTGAAGTTAAATCTTTTAATAATTATAAGTCTATGCCAAACTCTCTATTAAGCTGGTGAGGGGTGAGCTGCCTTTGCCAACTACAATCTCACGTTATGCTTTGCACAACACTACGTGGCCCACAACCTGATAGTTTCTGATGTTTGTTGTTGACTCACCCTCTCGCTATCACTGGGGGTCGTAATAAGTTGTATCTTTGCGCGCACTGCGCCTTGTCACCGCTTTTTGGCATGGGGGCATGTGTTTATTTTTTTAAGAACTTTAAGGGTGCTACCCCGTGCCGGACTGAGTCAATTCTTTGACCCAGATTACGCTCGGCGTATGGTGATCGAATATGGGTTCAAGTCGACCAAGACTCCTAAATAAGAATATATAACATTTCAAATAAATATACGGACATAAAATTGTGATGAGGCACTTGCAACTACATCACTACGATCCTAATATGAATGAAACTTCTCTAAAGCTTTTCCATTATAAGCAAAATGTGCTCACAAACTTTCAAGATGATGTTTTATTTAACATCAATAAAATTCTCCTTTATATAGAAGAGTATATGTAGAATTTAAGAAGTCATTACATTAAATTTTATAGAAAAAGCGTAATCACACATAAATATAGTAAACACAAACTATTTGTATGATAATGAAAAGTCAAAAAAATTAACTATTGAGTTAAAGTAAATGAGTGTCAAATTGCACTCACGACTATCAATCTCAAAATTTTAATAAATAAAACATATTTAAAATTATCTATAAATACCATTATACCAATATTCTAAAAGTTGTAATTGATAATTTATAATATTGATTCTTAAGAATTAATTTAATTAAATATTATTTACAGTTCATTCTAAGATTTACAAAACCTTAAATAAAATAACCTAATTATTTTTTTCATGGTTTTACACCCTCCTTCATGGTCCCAAGTCAAGAAAATAATCAACAAGGCGTGGTGGCATAGGTTGTGCAAACCAACCACGTTTTGGCCCGTTTGTGCCTGTAATCCATTTAGACATGTTTTATGGCACCTTATGTCTAACTTAAGGGTTTTTTTGTTGAGAGAGAACATTTGGTATGTGTAGAGGTCTAAATTGTGTGAGAGATCAAATGAGAGAAAGAGGTGAATGATTGACTTGGTGTTGAGTGGAAGATTGAAGTCCAAACGTTAGATTATCAACTCATTGTTCCATCATCATCATCGATTTTGAAGGTTTCCTTTATCTTGTATTAATCATCCAATTTATTAGTGGTTGGTTTGATCTATATTTGACAGTTTGTTCTCCAAGGATTCTATGATTATAATTGTTGAATAATCATAATGAATTTGAGTCAGTTGCCACAGGGATTTTTCCCACGGATTTGGGGGGTTTTATGTAAAATTTGTTATCTCCTTTATTTTTTGAGTTTGTTTTTTGCATGATTTCATTAGTTTTCTTATTATTATAACTTTGTTGTTGCTGATTTCGAGATTTTATTTGTAGTAAATCACGATAAGTGGTGTCAGAGCTTTGTTGCTTGGTTGAGCCCGATTGTAATCACTTTCAGATTGTGTATACTTCTTTTGTCTGTCTAGTGTTTGACGCAATGTCAAAGAGTACAAAGTTTGAAATTCTCAAATTTAATAGGAAAGATTTTGCTATGTAAAAGGTAAAAATTTGTGTCATATTAGTAAATGATGGATGTGTAATTACCTTGAAAGGGAGACAAACTAAGCTAGAAGGGATGCAGATGTTTAGTTTGTAAAGATTGATGAGATTGCTCATGTTGAAATTTTCCTAGATTTGGATGGATAAAATTTCTATAATGTGAAGATAACAAATACTACTACCAAAAAACTATGAGATATTTTTAATAGAGTGTATAAGGATAAGCCTATAATTAATCATATTAATCCAGAGCGGTAGTTATATAATCTGAAGATGAATGATAAAGTCTCAATTCATAATCACCTTAATGAGTTCAACTCCTCATTGACAGAGTTAATGGGTGTCAGCGTGAAGATAGATGAAGAAGAAGAAACTACTTTGCTTCTTTGTTCAATCCAGATTCATGGGATAATTTAATCATGAGTTTGAGTCATGTTACAAAGTTGATAATGGATTCGGTAATACCATCACTCCTATCAGAGGAGTTGAGGAGAAAATCCTTGGAGTCATCAAATCCAACTTTAAGTTCTCAGGTATTAGTGACAGAAGAAAGAATAGTTAGATCACGGGATAAGAGTATAACCATAAGAGATAAGTTTAGAGGTAGATCCAAGTTAATAAGGGACTTGCAGTGTTACTATCACTAGTAGAAAATCGTCCATCAGCGATCGGAGGTTTGCGATCACTTTGAAACAGGCAACTTTTACAACATTCTTTGCCGTCAAAGACGGTCACAGAGTATATCTATGGTTTAGTAACCATTTAGCGACCACATTAGCAATTGAAAACTTTGTAACTACTATAAGCGGTCACTAATTCCAGTTGCAAAGTGACCAATGCACTTTACGACCGCTAAATCGAGTACCATATCAGTTGCTTATTTTCATTGCAAAAGTTAATAATTTGAAAATGAATTTGCAATCGTGTGTGATTTCACATGCCAGTAGAAAATTTATAAATTAAATTGCGACCAGATTGGCGGTCACAATTTATAATTATTGTTGAATGTTTACTTTTAGTATTATGACAAATTTTTAAAATTATGGTTTATTTTATTATTACAAATGCTATTTTGAATATATTTTGAAATTAGGGCATTTTGAATTTTTTAAAACTAATTAATTTTATGTTGAAATTTAATTGTAATATTGTTCATATATAAGATTTTAAAGAATGAATATGAAATTATTAATTGTTGTTAAATGTTTTATGTTTATTATTATGACAAATTTTTAAAATTAATATTTATTTTTTTATTATGATTGTTATTTTGGATATATTTTGAAATTAGGGTATTTAGAACTTTTTAAAACTAATTAATTTGATTTTAATGTTGTTCATATGTAAGATTTAAAATAATGATTATGATAATATTATTAGTATAATTTTATTTTATTTGTTTAAATTTATAATTAAAATTAGTAATTAAAATTAATAAATATTTTGTGATGATTGAAAATAGATGTGTAAATTAATTACTTAATTAATACGATGACACCTTGCTTGCACTTGAGATTTGAATTTTTCATAACTGTTAAGTTAAATTTAATTTCATATGCTACAATATTCTAATTAATGCTAGAAGGTGATGTCTCATGGTCATTTTTGTTTGACTACATGCATAGGAAAGACAAAGGGAAGGGTATATATGTTAAAAAAAAGTTTCATATTTTACTTTATCTCTACTTGTTATGGTACTTTTTAAATAAGTAAATAAATGAGTTCAAATTTCTATTTTAAAATATATTTTTGCTGAGAAATTTACACAAGTTAGTTTGGTTCGTATTACGACATTACAATTCTATTTTCTACTATTTGTCAAATATTTAATTGTTGTTAATAATTCGAGTAAATAAAGAAGCATGGTTTGGATGAGCTTCTATATTGTTTTGACTTTATAGGAGAATGACCCATGTGAAAACCAATCATTTCTTCCTTGATGAATGTGATATTGTTAAATAAATGTATAATTTTTGTATGAAATATGAATTATAAAATTGTGAAATATGATATATGAGATTTGTCAAAGCATGAAAATTTTCTAATATTCTATTTCCATGGCAGATTGTCGGATTTTCTTTTAAATTATATACTTTATAATGATTTCATTACCAAATTCTAATATATCAAAGTTCTTTTTACGTAATGTTATATGATATTATCATTTTGTGCATTTTCTTTTAAAGCGGCTAACTAATCTGTGCTAATCAATAACGTTTTTCTAGGCTTGGTATTTAGAGTGTATAGAGTCGATATATGGTATTGATCCTGTTAGCTAGTCGTTTGGCATACCAATATGCAGCAAAGAGCCAAACAAGGATTTGTATTATGGATGGAAATCTACATTGATGGCAATGCACCACCTTCCTCTCGAGTCACGTGGATCCACTTCTTATCATGCCGATGATGCTCGGTCTAGTGCTGGTACAATGAGCAAGACTCCTCACCCTGATGAGTTTTTCCTTTGCTGGCTCAAAAATTTAGAGACCCACGAGTAGGATAGATAGACATAGATCACGAGGATGAGGTTGGAGATGAGAGCGGAGGCTGAGGTCTAAGACTACATGCTTACTCAGTTTCTCGACAAGAGAGACCAATGACTAAGTGAGGAGGCTCAAACTAGAGATGACCGACTTTTTCAGTCCATTATTACTGCTTTGGACACTCAGATGCTTCGTCATATGATGATCATATGTAGAGAACAACATCATGACTCTAGTGATTATCACCCTGATATGCCCCTCGTGATCCTCCGCCCTCCCTTGATGTAGATAGGGCTTTCTTTGTATTAGACATTTGATTTATATTTCATGTATGACATTAAATATTTTATTGTATTTTAGATTTAACCATGTTTTATATATATTTTGTCATCATATCTATTTATTTATAAATATTTTGTTATTATACAGACAATTTAAAACAAAAATAATTATTTTAAATATTTTCAGGTTATTTTGTGACCAGATTGTTACGGGCTTTTTGTTTGCTTTGAGATAGCAATTGCAGCCGAAGGCCGGTCACAAAGGTTTGCCGACCAAAAAAAACTAGTCAAGAACCGAAGTTGAAACCAAATTTGTGATTGAAATCTTGGTTGCAACAAATTTTGCAACCGGCATTGCAACCATTCACCCGGTCGCAAGTTTTGAAACCCAACTAAAATGACTGTGTCTGATTGTTACTTTACGACTGAATTTTCTTTTCGGTAGCAAATGTTATTAGCAATAGTGATCTACTGCGACCAAATTTGGTAGTTGCAAATCCTATCGTAAATATTATCAGCAGCCGAATTTATGGTCTTCAACGACTAGATTTCAGGTCGGTGAAAACCTATTTTTTACTAGTGTATTGTGACAAACCAAGTCACATGAGGAAAATTTGTTAGAAACTCAGTAAGGATAAAGGAAAAGACAACAATGATAGAGATAGTCATAATACAAATGTGGCACAAGATGAGTTGATGGTTCTGGCTGATTGTGGAAAAGAGTATTTGACAGTGGAATGTAATTTCAATTGGTTTCATGCAACTCCAAATTGATATTTCTTCACAATCTATGAGGCTGCAAACTTAGGTGTGGTGATGATGAGAAACACTAGAACTTTAAAAATTGTGGGGGCAAGGTGATGTGCATGTGGTAACAAATGCTCAAAATTTTAGACATATCCCAAACTTAAGAGTGAGTTTGTTATCTATGAGAGTGTTTGACGATAGTGGGTTTACTTCACATATTTTACAAAGTGTTTGGAAACTTGTGAAAGGTTTGTTGGTAATTGACAAAGGGAAAAAGTGTTGATCTTTGTATAAGAGTGACCTGAAGCTAGTCCAAGGGGTGACAAATGCTCTCTCATCTAATGTTGTGGTTGATTTGTAGCACCGCCGATGGGACACATGAGAAAGAAGGGACTAGGGGAGTTGAAGAAAAACTTACTTCTCAATGATACTTCAATCAGTCCTTGTGACTATTGTTTGGTGGGCAAATGACATTGAAATTTATTTGTGAACACAATTACTAAGAAATCTAAAGTTCTTGAGTTGATGCATATAGATGTATGTGGGCCAATGAAAGTAAAATAATTTAGTAGTTCTCTTTATTTTGTTGCCTTCATTGATGATGCTTATAGGAAGTTGTGAGTTTATCAATGAAAAATAAGAGTCACGTCTTTAACATTTTTAAGATTTTTCATGTTATGGTTGAAAGAGAAACCATAAAGCCCCTGAAATATCTTAGAAGTGATAATGGTGGATAGTATTATTCTAATAAATTTATTGAGTACTGTAGCAAACATGAGATTAGACATGAAAAGACTATTCCTCACACTTCACAACACAACAGAATGACCGAGAGGATGAATATGACACATAATAAGAGGATGCATGTTGTCTTCGGTAAAGTTGTCTATGAGTTTTTGGGTGGAAGCCTTGATTATGGCTTGTTACTTGGTGAATACATCACCCTCATATGTATTAAAAGGTGATGCACCACAACTTGTTTGGAGTGGTATGAAGGTAAATTACTCTCATTTGAGTCTGTTTAGGTGCAAAGCTTTTGTGCATGTGCTCAAAGATCAAAGGGCAATAATTGATTTGAGAGTTATTGAGTGCATATTCTTAGGTTATGGTGATAACAAATTTAGTTATAGACTAAGGGATCCAAAGAACATAAAACTCATTCAGAGTAGGGATGTAAATGTTCAGAGAGAATCAAACTTTTGGGGACTTTGAAAAAGAAGAAGAAGCTCTTCAAAAATATATTCGTGGAAGCATTGAAAAAAGAGATGAATCACCTACCTCAGTTAGAAAAGAAGAAGAGGGCAGAGTTGATCTATCACTGCCTCCACCTAGTGATGATGAGGAAGATGTAGATGAATGTTTTGACGATGTTGCTAATGCTTTTGTTAATGATAATGAACAAGATGAAGAAGATCCAAATCAAGGGGAACCAATAAATTTGAGAAAGTCGGCTTAGGTTGTAGTGCCATCAACAAAGTATCCAACATCGGAGTATGTGAAGCTTGCTGAAAGTGGCGAACCAGAAACTTTTAGTAAAGCTATGACTCACATGGACAAGAAAAAATGGTTGAAGGTCATGCAAAAAGAAATTAATTCCCTATATGAGAATTATACATATGAGTTAGTGGTTCTTCCCAAAGGGATGAATGCATTGAAGAACAAGTGGGTATATAAGATCAAACATGAGGAGAATAGTCCACAACCACAGTACAAGGCAAGGTTGGTTATGAAGGGTTTCAGTCGAAATATAGGTATTGACTTTGATGAGATTTTTTTATGTTGTTAAGATGTCTTCTATTAGAACTATTTTGGTTTAACTACTACTTTGAATTTGAAAATTGAACAAGTAGATGCAAAGACAACTTTCTTGCTCGGAGAACTTGATGAGACTATCTTCATGGAGCAACCAGAAGGATTTAAATTCAAGGGCAAGTAGAAGTTCATGTGCAAGCTAAAGAAGAGCTTGTATAGATTAAGCCAAACTCAAATGACAATGGTACATGAAGTTTGATTCCTTTATGGAGTGTCAATGATGAAGAAAGTTAGTCTTTGATCATTGTATCTTCATCAAACGGTTTGGTGTGAATGACATCATAATTTTGTCACTTTATCTTAAGATATGTTAATTGTACTAGAATTGCAAGTTTGAAAAAGAATTTGGCTTAGTCTTTTGCAATGAAGAATTTAGGATCCATGAAATAGATTTTGGGCATGCCCATTCACCGGGATGGGGGAGTTAGGAAGCTTTGAGTGTCGTAAGAAAAGTACATTGAGAAGGTACTTGAGCGGCTCAACATGAAGGATGCAAAGCTGGTGAGAATTCCACTTAGAAGTCATTTTAAAGTGATAAAAAAATGACTTGAGTGAGGAGGAGAAGGAATAAATGGAAAAGGTTCATTATGCTTCAGCAATCGGTACTCTGGTGTATGTTATTGTGTGAACTAGACTGGATATAGCATATGCGGTTGGTGCGGTGAGTAGACATCTTATGAATCCTAGTAGAGAGCATTGACAAGCTATGTAGTAGATTTTGAGATACCTATGAGGTACTTCCAAGGCATGTTTATGTTGTGGGAGTGACAAATCGTTATTAATTAGCTACACAAATGTAGATATGGCCAGTGACTTAGTTACAAGGAGGTCAACTTTGGGGTTATCATTATTGCTAGTGGGGTTATGTCATGGCAGTTAAGGTTACAAAAGTGTGTTGTTTGTCCATTACGGAGGCCAAATTTATTACTATAACATAGACTTGTAAGGAGATGCTATGGGTTAAGAGGTTCTTGAATAAGCTTAGCGACAAGCAAGATAGATATATGGTCTATTGTGATAATCAAAATGCAATACATTTAAGTAAGAATGCTAATTTTCATTCAAAGAATAAGTATATTGATGTAAGATATCATTGAGAGAGATGTATTGGAAAACAAATCATTTGAATTGACCAAGATTTACCTCGATCAGAATGTTTCAGATATGATGACAAAAGTTGTAACAAAGGAGAACCAGAGTTATTGCAGGAGTGGAGTGAGCATGGTGGGAGCTTCCCATACCGGTTAGGATTGTTGCATGGAGTCGAAATGATGAGTTTGTTGGTATTTTCCTCCTCAATGGTCCCAAGTCAAGAAAAATCCAACATGGCGTTGTGGCATTGGACTGTGCAAACCGACCTTGTTTTGGCTTGTTTGTGTGTGTAACCATTTAGACATATTTTGTAGTTAACTTACATCTAACTTAAGGGAATTTTTAGTAGAGAGAGAACAAATGGTATGTGTGGAGGCTTAAATTGTATGAGAGATCAAATGGAGAGAAAGAGGTGAAAGGTTGATTTGGTATTGAATGGAAGATTAGAATCCATATTTCAATTTGGATCATCGACTCATCATTTCGTCATCATCATTCAATGACTTTGAAGGTTTCCTTTCTCTTGTATTAATCATCCAATTCATTCGTGATTAACTTGATATGTATTTGAGAGTTTGTTTTCTAAGGATTTTATGATTGTAGTTGCTGAATA
>JAURVB010005655.1:0-11701 GCA_033002965.1 Piper betle
AGGTGTAAGTTCATGTCATTTCTTCCAATAAAATTTCATGCTAGAGAGGAAGTCACCAAGGTTTTCCCAATTTCCAATAGTTTTTACAGGAGAAAAACAATTAATCAACTAGACAAAACAGAAAGCGATTGAGGAGGCACTGCCTCAATCTCAAGGTTTTATCCAATTATTGTATAGTGATTGAAAAGATGGAGGAGCATAACAACAATGAGAGAGGCAATGTTTCAACTTCGAGGCTGGCCTTCTCTTTTGTGGGTTGAAAGTTTACCTATTTGGGAAGTCTCCTTATGGTCATTTTTTTCAGCTAGCCCAAATATTATGCTACCCATTTTTTGCACATGCCCACACATCATCATGCTGGGGATGTCTTTTCTAAAGAATAATAAATTTGAGTTTAAATAATAAGTGTTGCAAAATATCTCTGTGAACTAGGTACTGGAACCAGGAAAGTCGATGTAGATGTGAGAAGTACTCGGAGCATACTGAAAAACAAGAGACTTCAGATGCCTCATCTCTCTAGCAAGAAAAGGGAAAGTTTCAAAGCTGCTGTGAAAGAAAATTCCATTTTAGCTGGTGATGGACCAAGAAAAAGAAAGAAAAACAACCAGATAGATTCACATGATATTTCTAAGGAGGGCTTTGATAAAGGTATTGAACTTTCACTTGCTTGATTCCTGTGAGCACATGTGCAAAAATTATAACCTTTTCCTTTGCAAACTTATTGCTGCAGCAAAGCAAGGGCTCTGATCCCTCATGCATTTTGTTTCCATTCAAATTCATTACATTTTAATGTACATGTAATGAATTTGAAATTGGAAAAAAATGGATCAATTTTAATGTTCTGGGGTGCTGTTTTGAATTTATTTCATTTCGATGGAATGATGTATATTTTTTAAGAGCCAGCAGTGACAAGTTTGAGGAACCTTCTTTATTTTTTAATTATTTATTTAGAAAAAATTCTTGATAAAGAGAAAAAAGGAAAGTGGTAAAGGCGGCAATGCCCCAAGCTCAAGGTTTTTCCTAATTCTTGTCTAGAGAATGAAAAGAAGGAGAATAACAACAATTATAGAGGCACCGCCTCACCTTCAAGTCCTCCCTTCTCCGTTTTGGGCTGAAAGATCCCCTCTTTGGGAAGTCTCCATATGATTGATTTTCCCTGTAGCCCAAATCATATGGTACCCATTGTTACACTTGTACCGATTCTTCATCTTGTATGGAAAAGCCTTTTTTTTCTTCTCTTCCTTGGAGTTCACAATAAGCAATGGAAATATCTCTGTTGTATTAGGTACTGGGACTAGGAAATTCGGGTGTAGATGTAAGAAGTTCTCAAAGCTTACCGAAAAACAGGAGACTTCAGATGCGTGATCTGTTGAGCAGGAAAAGGGAAACTTCACTAGGTGCTGTGAGAACAAAATCTATTTTAGCTGATGATAGATCCTAGAGAAAGAAAGAAACGCATCCAAATTGATTCACATGATATTTCTAACAAAGGGTTCGATGATGGTATTGTACTTTCACTTGCTTGATTTTTGTGTGCACATGTACTTAAATTCATAGTTTCTTTCATTTGAAAATGTCATTGCTTCAGCAAAGAAAGGGCCATGGACCTCATTTTTTTTCTTTTTATTTTCCTATTTCAAATTTGTTAATAGAACAGAGTATAATTTATTTTTTGGTGATTCATGAATGGATCTGTCTGATTTCTGAATGTACCAATTTTTGCATAGAACATGTCAATCATTTATGTTGGGCAACACTCTTGCCCTTTGTTCTACAAAGAAGAAATCATCAATTCAGGGGTCGACTGTACCGACCTTGAATGGTGACAAGCTTTCTCTTTTTAAGAAAAAATTGGATTCACTAGGGAAGAGCTTGAAAAAAAGGTGATATTGCCTATAATTCAAAGTATCTCCTTTGGAGTGAGGAGAGAATTGTAGAGGCAATGCTTCAACCTAAAAGTTTCTCGCCCATATTCTATTTAGAGATTGTGAAGTAGGAAGATGAGAAGAGCGATGATGCAGGCAAGATGCAAACCTCAAGGCTCTTCTCCTCAATTGTGGCTTGCGGCTGGAAGAACACTTTTTTTGGAAGTCTGGTTCTTGTCCTCATCATTTAATACCTGTTGCTTTGCACTGGCTTACACAGCATCATGCATGGACTCATCATTATGTTTAAGTTCAACATAAAAGTGATGAAAATATGTCCATTGAATCAGGTACTAAAACCAGCAAGGTTGGTGCGCCAAGCATAAAGAAAAGAAGGGCTTCAAATGCTTGATACGTCCAACAGAAAAATAGAAACACCAGGACGAGGTATAGATGCAAAATCGACACTGGCTGATGTGAGACAAAGGAAAAGAAGAAAATTATCCGGATATGTTCACATGATATTTCTAATAAGCGGTTGGATGACAGTATTCCTGTAAATGGTCAGTATTTTTTAGTTTACAATTATCAATTGTTTTATTCCTTGCCGATTAGTCTGCAGATTTTTCAAATTTTCCGGAGAATTCATTTGGAACTTTAAATTTCCTGTTTACATTGTTTATCTAATATTTTAAGATAGTTGTTATCCGAGCATTCAAGAGGGAACATGGCAATTATCAATTAATATTTATTTACTTACTGCTTTTAAATATCACTGTTTCCTTGACTTTCTGTTCAGAGGATAGGTCATTTGTGGTCCTTGTGAGATTATATGTAAAATATATAATTATTATCAGTTCATAAAATATGAAGAACTTAAGTAATTGAAAATATTAATTATCATTGATAAAAATAAGGGTGTAATGGATTTGAACTTCGTGTGGGAGGTATAGCTGTCTAGGTGTTAATAACAGCTTCACAAGAATCTGCTTCATTGATTCTGTCATTCTTTTTCAGAGAAGGTTGCAGAGATGAGCCCTTTGCTTTCAAAAAATGCACAATTTCGTGCAATACAACCAAGCCCTTCCATCCTTTCATTTGTTGAGGATAATGTAAGTGGTCAAGTTGCATATGTTTCATCCTATTTTCCATATTAAAATATTTCTTGTGTTACAGTTGCTTGGTCGGAGCGTTTGATTGATCTGAGGAGAGCTGGATATAACGTTAAACTGTCTGCACCTCTAGATAACATCCCTTTCTCTACAAACGAAGAAAGAGAAAAATTGAAGAAAATGTATGAAAGAATGAGCCTTTCTACTCCTCTGGAATGCTATATTTGATATGATGAATTTGCTGATGCTTTTCATTTAGGTACTAAAACCATGTAACCATATATTTTTCTAAATTTTCACACCATTGCTAATCGGATTTACCTTTGTGATCATGGTCAATGAATGAGTAGCTTTGTCTTTATGTATGATGTAATCAAATTCACTCTAATTGAATGTCATTTAAAAATGCTATTTTTAACCCATTTTGAATTAGCTTTAGCAAATGCTTTCACTCTATACTACCCAACTATGAATTTTGATGCTTGTCTAGATATATTTGACTGTCCTCTCTTACTTTTGAACTGGCTTTGTATCTTTCTAAATTGATTTACATTCTTTTCTTTTATTAATTTGACTTTTTGAAAAATAGCTGTCTCTATTCGTGCATTGATGTTGAGTTATACTAAATTTAGATCTTACAACAGGTTTTTAGAAACAAATTAACATTTTTTAAGTCGCTGCAAAAGTGTCATCCTCTTTACCATCTCCAGAAATTCCTGAGATTGCATTTGCAGGTAAGCATGTCCAGATTGCAGGTTGAATTTATAGCCTGGTTTGTAGACATACTGTGCTATTTTTCCTTTTCCATTTATAAACAGCTAATTGCATAATTCTGACTATTTTCGGATGGTATTTGGTGACCTTTTTGTTTATTTCCTTTTTTTCCGGAGACTTACTGGTGGATAGTTAAGATTTTTTTTTATTTGATCTTTTTAGGTAGATCAAATGTTGGCAAGTCTTCTTTACTAAATGCACTTACGAGACAATGGGGTGTAGTTCGAACATCAGATAAACCTGGGCTTACGCAGGTACTTATCCTCCTCTGATTCAGTATAGATGGAAATACTAATGTTATGTTAACTTTTTTTTGTTTTAGACCATAAACTTTTTCAAGCTTGCATCAAAGCTCTGTCTAGTTGATTTACCTGGTTATGGCTTTGCTTATGCAAAAGAAGAAGTAAAGGATGCATGGGAAGAGCTGGTAAATTTGATGATTCGGTGACTAGCATCTTCATATGTAGTTTCACTTTCACATTATGTTTTTGTTGCATTCATTTATGTTTGTAGAACCATGATTTGTTTTCTGCATTGATGATTGAACAAAGGTTATGGTGTAGGTAAAGGAGTATGTGTCTACCCGTAGTGGTCTGAAACGAGTATGCCTTCTCATTGATACCCAGTGGGGTATAAAACCAAGGGACCATGAGCTCATCGACTTGATGGAAAGGTCTGTGCACAGTTGAACACGGCATTTTAATTTTCCTTTTATGAATGGTTTAGGATTAAATGTTGAGTAACTTTCTACTTGCCATTAAGCATTGATGCTGGCTATATCTAACATCATAGTTGCAATATCAGGTCCCAAACAAAATACCAGATTGTCTTGACAAAGACTGATGTGGTTTTCCCAATTAACGTAGCCCGCCGTGCTATGCAAATTGAAGAGGTTAGCTGTGTCACATTCAGTACCTTTTCTTGCATTATGTTTTTCTTATGTGTTACTTTGCTTATTTTGATGATTTTAATTTCTGACAATTACCACTTTATATTGCAGAATCTTAAAGTTAATAAGTCAATGGTTAAGCCAGTGGTAAGCTCTTATTGTTTTATGGATGTTTGATGGTTTCAGTTGATAATCTATTATTATCGACCAAATGAATTGATACAATAGGATTAATGGATACACCTATGCATAGTTTATTATGCTATCGGCATGGGGATACCAAGGGTTTGGATTTTTTGTACTTTGCTGAACCTCCTTCCCGTCCTCTAGTTTAAGCCAATTTAAATTCTACAATTAGCAAATCTAGACAGTTGGTATGCATCTTCTTCTTCTTCTTAGTCTCCCAATGAATTGAGGCAGAGGCTACGGATTCTTTCCTTTTAATTTCATGTTATCGATGCTCAATTCCAAATAATCTATAATTGATGTGCATAATGTTAATATTCATTTACTCGTGTGTTGTTTTGCTTTACCTTACCCACCCTTTTTCTTCACTATATAGCTAGGTTTTATATGTATACTGCCCTAAATACCGTTTATGTTGTAGATGATGGTGAGCTCAAAATCTGGAGCTGGCATACGAAGTTTAAGGACAGTTTTGGCCAATGTCGTCCGCTTTGCCAAGTGAGAGATGAACTAGTTCTTCCTGCTGCTAAAATTGCTCCTTAGCTGTACAGGAATCTTCATGGTGTTTGCTATCACATTCAAAAAGATCCAATAATGGCTTTCAAAATACAATGTATTTGCTGGAACTGCCTCTTGAGAGGTTCTTATTTCCCCTAAAGTTGAAGCAGCAGAAAAAGAATTTTTTCCTACACAGAAAACGTGGTACTTGTTTGGTCCTACCTCCTTAAGACAAAGCGAGTTTCACCCATGCAGTAATTTATTTTGCTTTCTTGTAAACGTTTCCTTGCAGATATTAGTTCTTTATCAATTGGCTTTGTTTGTCATTCCTGCATATTCTATTTTGTAGACATTGTTAGTTGATAGTGTTCAAACTGCAAATGTAACCAGTTTACTGTTTTGTTGGCAGTCCTGAATTAAAATAGATTAAAAATTAAAAATTATTTTTTGTTATTTAATAAATTGAAAAAATTAGTTGTTTTAAATCAACAGAGCTGATAATAATTAGCTGAAATGACAATGTTACAAGGTTATTGTTTTACCGATTTACTAAATATCAAATAATTATTTTCTTAAAACTATTAAAGTTTGACATTTATATGCCTTCCATGGAAAGTTTAATCAATATTAATTTTTATAAAAAAGTATATTGATTAGTGTTAGTTTAGGCGGGTCATTTAACTATTTTTTAATTATTGTTAAAATAGCCTGTTAGTTATTATTAGGTTAAGATATGATGCAGTTTTAGAAATAGTTGTATTATCAGTAAAAATAAAAACAATGAAAAATGGAGTATCATGGTAAATTACTTGAAAATCATTTAACATTTCGATTATTTTTTCACGGCATATTTTCCCCGCAAAACCCACTAAATCCAGGGTTTTTACTTTAAAAAAATCAGGGTATTTCAGTGTATTATTAAGGGGGAAAATATATAATTAATTTGAAAATAAGATATATAAATCGTGAGTAGACCTTCAATTCAATCTCGTTAATTATTCTTATTTATTTTATTGTTTTATGATACATATAAATAAATATTTTAATCTGTCGGAGTTCGGCCGTTCCACCGCCCAATCCCCACACCGCCTCTCTCGTCACTGCGCTCTCCCCCCACCCCCACAAATCATCCCCGCGGGGCCCACCTCACCAACCGCACTCTCTAATTGGTTCACCGGAAGGGGCCCCACCTTCCGTGGACCCACTCAAACCGACCCAGTGGCTAGCATAGTCGGTCCAACAGAAAACCGACCCCGTCACTCCCCGAAACCACAGAAGCCTCCCATCCCCCAACCCCGGCGAAGCCAAACCCTTCTCCGCCTCCCCACACAAAACCCTAAATACCTCCGCCTGAGATGTGGGGCGGAGGCGCCGGATTTCCGACGCAGCCGCCGGCGCCGGCGCCGGCGCCTGCATCGTCTTCTTCTCAGGTGGCGCCCCCGGGAACCGGGGGGACGTCTGTGCCGACTCCGCCGGCGATGCAGCCCTCCTACCCCGCCCCGATGACGGCGGCCGAGGCCGAGGCGCAGCTCGAGGAGCGGGCTCGCAAGTGGATGCAGCTCAACTCCAAGCGGTACGGGGACAAGCGCAAGTTCGGCTTCATCGAGACACAGAAGGAGGACATGCCCCCCGAGCACGTCCGGAAGATCATTCGGTATGTCGTGTTGATGTTTTTTTGCAATTCGTTTGTCTAGAGGCGCAAAAATGATGGGCGAGCTTTCTTTGGTTTGGGTTGTTAAATTGCTTCGGTGGGGAAATTTTAGGGATGTTAGGTCTTGTTCTCTAATTGATGGTGTTGTTTGATGATTGATTTGTTGGTTCGGTTTTGTTTAGGTTGTAGTTACTCTAGTTTCTGTTTGGCGAAGTTCTTTTTTATTTGTTGTGATTAAAAGCATTTCCCTTTTGATGTTAATGAAAGTTCTCTGTTCTTTGTTATTTTCCATGATTCTTATCATTTGAAGAAGTTTTGTCTTTTTTGCAGTCAGAATGCGTGGGTTGTATGGATGTATTTATTGATATTTTGCTAACTCTTATTTGTTATCATGTGAACGTGGTGACTTCTTTGGTTAATGTTTAATTATTCATTGGCTTTGTTATTGTAGAAATTGTTGGTGGCGCCACTATATAGGGCTTCAGAAGTTCACTCTTTGCTTCTGCTGTTGATTGCTAGTTTTGTTTATATGTTGTGCTGTTGTTTGTAATGATGCTGCATTAACTGACTTATGTAATTGACAGCGATCATGGCGACATGTCATCTAAGAAGTATCGACATGACAAACGAGTTTATCTTGGAGCTCTTAAATTTATCCCCCATGCAGTATATAAGTTACTGGAGAACATGCCCATGCCTTGGGAACAAGTATGTGTTTTTTTATATCTTTGTGAGATATACTCCATAATTGAATATGGGTTTTATGTGTATGTCTTTTATCCGTACTCTATATTTAATTATATTTTTGTTTGTAGGTGCGTGATGTCAAAGTTTTATATCACATAACCGGAGCAATTACTTTTGTCAATGAAATTCCATGGGTTGTTGAGCCTATTTACTTGGCTCAGGTAGTTTTCTGTTCCTTTTTAGGTGACTGTTATTTACCATTACATCATCTTGTTGTTTACCTTTTTAACTTTTCACTCCCATATTTGAGAAATTGCAGTGGGGTACAATGTGGATTATGATGAGAAGGGAGAAAAGGGATAGGAGGCACTTCAAAAGAATGCGATTCCCACCATTTGATGATGAAGAACCTCCATTAGATTATGCAGACAATCTATTAGATGTTGATCCACTGGAGCCAATACATCTTGATTTAGATGAGGAAGAAGATTCTGCAGTCTATCAATGGTTCTATGACCACAAACCTCTGGTGAAAACAAAACTCATCAATGGGCCTAGTTACAGAAAGTGGCACTTGTCCCTGCCAATAATGGCTACTCTTCACAGGCTTGCTGGACAACTACTATCTGACCTCATCGATAGGAATTATTTTTACTTGTTTGACATGGAGTCATTCTTTACTGCCAAAGCACTTAATATGTGTATACCAGGTATGACTCTGGCTATTTTGTTGTGCATGCTGTAAAGTTGAGCATAGATTACCCAACACTTCTAGTGCATGGATTTGTGTGGTAATCATGTTTTGTACTCTCTTGATGCAGGTGGTCCTAAGTTTGAGCCTTTATATCGTGATATGGAAAAAGGTGATGAAGACTGGAATGAGTTCAATGATATAAATAAGTTAATCATACGCTGTTCACTCAGGACAGAGTACAAGATAGCTTTTCCACACCTTTACAACAATAGACCCCGGAAAGTGAGACTTGGTGTTTACCACACTCCAATGATTATGTATGTGAAGACCGAGGATCCTGACTTACCTGCATTCTACTATGATCCAATTATACATCCTATTACCTCTGCAGATCGTCGGGATAAAAACCATAAAAAAGTTGAAGCTGAAGAAGAGGATGATTTCTTCCTTCCTGAAGGAGTGGATCCATTGTTACAAAGCACACAGCTCTATACTGATACAACAGCTGCTGGGATTTCACTTTTGTTTGCCCCGCGTCCATTCAACATGAGATCTGGTCGAATGCGTCGTGCAGAAGATATTCCTTTGGTATCGGAGTGGTACAAGGAGCACTGGTATGAACATTTACCTTATTTAGCTCCTGATTAGATATTTGAATGATTTTTTTTTTATGAATTGATGTCCAAAATGTGTCTGGTAGCTTCTATGCATATGGGTAAAGAGTGCTTCTCGTTGAAGTTTCATGATTTGGCTGAATGTTCTTTTGGCTCTAGGGTAACCATTTATATATCCTCTTCTGCGAAAATCCTCAGCTATCAGGGAGGGTTTAACTATTAACATTGCTGTTGTTGATCGTTCTTGCAGTGTCTAAAACACTTAAACATTTCCTTAAATATTTGTTCCTATAAGTACTTGATAACCAATAGATATCTTTTTCAAGCTTTTCTCCTTGGTCTGAACCTGGAAAGTTCATATTCTTATTGTTTAAGTTCTGTGGGGCTGTTAAAAAGGCTAAACAAAAGTTAAACAAGTAGAAGTTACTTCAATTAGGCTTCATCTGTTTTGTATGATAGAAAAATAAATTTTGTTGTCCTTCTATTTCATTATCATTAAATTAAAGATTCCTAAAATGTAGAAGTTTTAATGTTTCCAGCCCTCCATCATATCCGGTTAAAGTACGAGTAAGTTATCAGAAACTTTTGAAGTGTTTCGTCCTGAATGAGCTCCACCATAGGCCTCCTAAGGCGCAGAAAAAGAAGCATCTGTTCAGATCTCTTCAAGCTACGAAATTCTTCCAGTCCACCGAGTTGGATTGGGCTGAAGCAGGCCTTCAAGTTTGCAAGCAAGGGTATAACATGCTTAATCTTCTGATCCACCGAAAGAATCTGAATTATCTTCATCTTGATTACAATTTTAATTTGAAGCCTGTGAAGACCCTCACCACAAAGGAGCGTAAAAAATCACGATTTGGAAATGCATTTCATTTGTGTCGGGAGATACTGCGATTAACTAAACTTGTTGTAGATGCTAACATACAGTTTCGTCTTGGAAATGTTGATGCGTTTCAATTGGCTGATGGATTGCAGTACACTTTTTCACATGTGGGGCAGTTGACTGGTATGTACAGATATAAATACCGATTAATGAGACAGATTAGAATGTGTAAGGACTTGAAACACTTGATTTATTATCGCTTCAACACTGGTCCTGTTGGAAAGGGGCCTGGCTGCGGTTTCTGGGCCCCGATGTGGAGAGTTTGGTTGTTTTTCCTTCGTGGAATTGTTCCTCTACTTGAAAGGTGGTTAGGCAACCTATTGGCTAGACAATTTGAAGGGCGCCACTCGAAGGGAGTTGCTAAAACTGTAACGAAACAGCGTGTTGAGAGCCATTTTGATTTGGAACTCAGGGCTGCAGTCATGCATGATGTGTTGGATGCTATGCCAGGCAAGTCATGCTTTTTAGTTGATTTAAATTTTCATCTTTGGATATATTCCTATGAGATTTTTATCTCTTTTCATGCTCTAATATCTTATAGGGTCCTGCATAACGTTAGAATATTATATCACCTTCATTGCCAAGGTATTGATTAGTTTAATAGACATGTGAAAAACTTGCTGCTGTTTGTTGGGTGCAGAGGGCATTAAACAAAATAAGGCGAGGACTATCTTACAGCATCTTAGTGAAGCATGGCGCTGTTGGAAAGCGAATATTCCATGGAAGGTACGAGGGTTTTTTATTCTTTCAGTACTTTTGTTTACCTGTGTTTATGAAAGCAGTATTAACATTAGTCATGGCACGACTATTTCTTTATATGTTCTTACTATTTTGAATATTCCAATTCAGGTCCCTGGTCTCCCAGTTCCAATTGAAAATATGATTCTTCGGTATGTTAAGTCAAAAGCAGATTGGTGGACCAATGTTGCTCACTATAATCGAGAACGTATAAGGAGGGGCGCTACAGTTGACAAAACAGTTTGTAGAAAGAATCTTGGAAGGCTAACACGATTATGGCTGAAGGCAGAGCAGGTATGGATGCATGCTCCTTTCAAGTTCCCATGTTGTAAGTTCTATTCTATATCTCATCTTGAGCTTGATTTTACAGGAACGCCAACACAATTATTTGAAAGATGGACCTTATGTTACTCCAGAGGAAGCTGTGGCTATATATACGACCACTGTTCATTGGCTGGAGTCCAGAAAATTCTCCCCAATTCCTTTTCCGCCACTGTCCTACAAGCATGATACTAAACTTCTTATCCTGGCACTTGAAAGACTAAAGGAATCTTACAGTGTTGCTGTGAGATTAAACCAATTGCAGAGGGAAGAGTTGGGCCTGATTGAACAGGCCTATGACAATCCCCATGAGGCGTTATCACGAATTAAACGTCACCTTCTCACACAACGAGCATTCAAAGAGGCAAGTATAATTTTATGCATCGGGTTAATTTTTTAATTTTTTTACACAGTTGCTCACATAAAAAATTAAAATATGCTACTGTGGAGTGTAAATGTGTAATGAATACCAGATTTAGACCACTCTCTATTTTGTGTCCCATATGATTGGAGTCCCCACTGATGGAAGAAGAGGCGGGGTGGGGCCTATCTTCTGCAATCATAAAATTTTATCCTGTCAATTTAATGGGGCCTGCTACCGCAGCAAAATAACAAATTTAATTTTTTTCTCATTATCTGTCAGTGATAAAGATGAAAGGTCGTAAGTGGTTAGATTCAGTTAAAATTTCACATACTTCAGTTTTGGAGGTCCCTCTATGCATGGGGTGGGCTTATGTAAACCGAGAATTGCAGACTTGCTTCGTGTCCAAATTTTCTGGTGATAAGCAAGCC
>JAURVB010005657.1:0-10531 GCA_033002965.1 Piper betle
AGATCTTCTCCCAGTAGGTATTAGATGTGGGACTAAGTTGAGGGATCTCACAATCCACCCACCTTAGGAAATTTCGTCCCGAAATGCCTATTCTTGGCCCGTTGCTAGCCCCAGCCCACGTCCTTTCTGGCCCGTGACCGGCAGCCTAGCCAACGTTTCTAGTCTTGGCCCGTTGCTAACCCCAGCCCACGACCTTTTCTGGCCCGTGACTGGCAGCCTAGCCAACGTCCCTAGTCCATCCCACCATCTAACACGGAACCAGGTCGGCTCTGATACCATTTGTAACGACCCAGCCCAAAGTGCAACGTAATGGGCTAAGTCATTTCTTTAAAATGGGTACCCCGGAAGTTAAAGATCTATAGTCCATTCCCACTTATAAACAGGATCTTCTCCAGTAGGTATTAGATGTGGGACCAAGTTGAGGGATCTCACAATCCACCCACCTTAGGAAATTTCGTCCCAGAAATGCCTATTCTTGGCCCGTTGCTAGGCCCAGCCCACGTCCTTTTTGGGTTAGCAACGGGCCAAGACTAGAAACGTTGGCTAGGCTGCCGGTCACGGGCCAGAAAAGGACGTGGGTTGGGGCTAGCAACGGGCCAAGAATAGGCATTTCGGGGACGAAATTTCCTAAGGTGGGTGGATTGTGAGATCCTCTCAACTTAGTCCCACATCTAATACCTACTGGGAGAAGATCCTGTTTATAAGTGGGAATGGACTATAGATCTTTAACTTCCAGGGTACCCATTTTAAAGAAATGACTTAGCCCATTACGTTGCACTTTGGAGCTGGGTCGTTACAAATGGTATCAGAGCCGACCTGGTTCCGTGTTAGATGGTGGGATGGACTAGGGACGTTGGCTAGGCTGCCAGTCACGGGCCAAAAAAAGGTCTGGGTTGGGGTTAGCAACGGGTCAAGACTAGAAACGTTGGCTAGGCTGCCGTCACGGGCTAGAAAGGACGTGGGTTGGGGCTAGCAACGGTACAAGAATAGGCATTTTGAGGACGAAATTTCCTAAGGTGGGGTGGATTGTGAGATCCCTCAACTTAGTCCCACATCTAATACCTACTGGGAGAAGATCTTGTTTATAAGGAATGGACTAGAGATCTTTAACTTCCGGGGTACCCATTTTAAAGAAATGACTTAGCCCATTACGTTGCACTTTGGGCTGGGTCGTTACAGTATTACGTAAGTAGAGCTATGAGTTCAATTGAACAGATGTACACAAAGATTGAGAAGGCATTTTTAGCCCTAGGGTTTGCTTCGCAAAAGTTGCGACACTACTTTCTTACATGTGAAGTGCATTTAGCATTATTTGACAACCACGTTCGGCTACTTGCTCTAACAACCGGCCTTGTCGGGAAGAGCAGCAAGATGGCTTTGGAAGTTAATGGATTTTGACATCAAGTGTGTTACACAAAGAGTAGTGAAGGTCAAGTAATTGCCGAGCTACTCGTCAACCATTCAGCTCAACCATCAAAAAGAAGAAGAAGAACAAGTCCATTTCAACATAGATGAGGAACTAGTAAAGTGGGCTTTGTATTTCATGGAGCAGCTGTTGGAATGACAGGAGGAGCAAGACTCACCGGAGGAGCTGGAATTGTCCTAGTAGAACCTTCAGGGAAGATAGCATTTACACGCTTACAATTTAGCATATTTTTTCACCAACAATAGCACAAAATATGAAGCAATGTTGCTTGTAAAAGATTTGAAAGTGGAATACTTGCTAATTCGTGGTGACTCATTATTTGTATTCCAACAAGCTGATGGGAATTTTGAAGTTAAGGAAGCACACTTGGTAGTAAGAGATGTGTTTGATGCAACTATTGAAGAACTTCAAAAAAGTAGTGTTTGAACATATTCTTCACTCTACAAATAGCATGGCAGATTCACTTGCCATATTGGGATCAAGATTTATTGCTGAAGGAGAAGTCATAGGGCCATTGATCTAGTTTGCTTGCCACGATGCACCTGCCAGTTGCGGTCTTACCGTCAAGTGTTGTAGTTGAAAGCTTCATACTAGAGAAGTTTGGGGATTGGCATGGAGATATTAGAAAGCTTTTGGCACACAACCATCTACCTAGTGATCGATACAAGGCTCATGAGGTGCGACGAATTGCATCACGTCATCTTACTGATGGAGAATTATTATATCACCGAGGATTTGATGGAATCTTACTGCGGTGTTTGACCAAGAAGGAAAGTTTGAAGTCTATGAGAGATGCACATGAAGGGTACTTGTGGAGAGCACCAAGGTGGAAGAAGGTTGTATCACCTTGTGCTCCGAATCGGACACTTTTGACCCAACAATGTATAAGGATTGTATGGATTTTGCTCGGTCATGTGAGAAGTGCTAGTTGCATGCACCTTTGAGGCAATTGCTACCAGAACCTTGCACCCGATTGGCACCCTATTGGCCATTTCAAATTTGGGGTTTAATTTTATTGCTTCAATCCATCCATTATCATCAAAGGTCACAAGTTCATCTTAATAGCAATTGAATATTTTACTAAGTGTGGCGAAGCAATACTGGCAACGGGACAGACAGGAGATGTGCCACCCAATTCATTAAGAAAAATATCATCTATTGGTTTGGAGTTCGTAGAAGCTTATTTCGGATAATGGCACACTGTTCATGGGATGGCAAGTTTCAGAGTTAGCTAGAGCAACACTGGTTTGAAATGGTACAGTTATCACCGTACAACCCGCAATCAAGATTAAGTGAAATCTTTCAACAAGATTTTGAAGCAAATGTTGTTAGACCATCAACATGGTTGTCATGAGAGGCTATCCAAAGCATTATGGTCATATTGTACTTCCGCTCGTGTAAGTAGCAGAGTTACTCCTTTTATGTTAGTTTATGGAACAGAAGATATCTTGCCTTTGGAAGTATAATTGTGTGCACTGAGGATGGCAACTTACTTCATAGCTATCACCAGAGTAGGCAGAGTATGCAGCAAGCAGAATTGCATCACTTCGAAGCAATTGACGAGCGTCATCCTATTGCAAGGGAAAAGTTGAAAAATACTATGAAGCAATGGCCAGGAAGTACAACTGAGACATAGAGCCTCACAAGTTTAGCCCTAGGATGTTAGTGTTGTGCAACACCCATGAAGTTAGAGCTAGATTATCCAATGTCTAAGTTTTTCCCATCATGGGAAGGGCCCTATGTTGTGAAGCAAGACATTGGTAGAAGATGTTATGAGTCGTCGATAGTTGATGGAGATTTACATGTTTCAAGTTAATGCTAGATATCTGGAAACTTGGCAGCACCTCATGATAGGTCGTAACCCGCCAAATGAAGTCTAAATGAGCGAACAGATGAATGAATGTGCAATGTACATGGCATAAAAAGAAAATGATCTGACAGTGAGATGATTTGGAGTGTCAATACTTGGAGATTATCCACTAGACATGAGATGTCAAGTTTACTTATGTGACTAGCTTCAGGAAGTACATTGATTGATTCCTTTTGATGAATGGGAAGACTTTATTAATGTGCACATGTTTGCTTACAGTCGATAGCAGTAAGAATACAAATATATGTTTTTAAATTTATTGTACTAACTCAGCACTAGAAAATTTATCTATTGCATTCATAGAACCGTTTTTGAAATATATTGAAGAAATGCTGCAAGTTGCTAATCACCCACTAGCGATTGTGATGAGAGTATGGTTGAGGAGTAAGCTTGATTTGGTGAACCATTTGGCAATGGTCACAGCTTTTCTTATCTCAGTGAACCAAGAAATGACTATAGACAAACTTTATTGTCATAAAATAAAAACCATAAGTATTAAGTTCTATTCAAGTTCATCAAACAAAAGCAAGGTACTCGCAGATTAAAAAGAAAATGCCTAAGTCTTGATACTAAGAAAGTATGAAGAAAGGAGTTCTCAACCAAGGTGCGATATGGCTTCTTCAAGAAGGTTGATCTCCGCTCGCAACTGGATTGCTTCTTGCTCAGCCGCATGAGCCACCCGACATCCAGCTCTTTTTGTTCTATATCAATCTGAAGGTCCTCTAGTCATCCTTGAAACCCATCCAAATCATCTTCCAACATAACAAGGCTTGCCCCATGCGAAGAAAAGCCAGTAGAGGAGGGTCCAAAACATTTACATGTTTCTAGGCATTGGGCCATCAAGTGCCCAAGGGCCAGCTCTACCACACGAATATTAAACCTATAGGTACAAAATGCGGCCAAAACGGATTGGTGGGCCACAAGGTTTTCCCCATCTACATCTTGGGTGGCTTGGCTAATCGATGAAGCGGTGTCTGCAATATGAAGCCAGAGACCAACACTCGCAGCATCACCTCTAAGGATCCCAGGTGTTTATATCGGCAAGAAATTCTGGCCTTTGCTCCCAAAGTCGCCATAAATCTCCATAAGCCGCGAGAAAGTCTGTAACGACCCGCCATTTTTCACGATATTGTGGGCCTTGCTGGCCAGTTGTTACTCAAAAATTTAACAAAACCAACCCTATAACAACCAGTCCTAACCGGACCGGGTGTTACTTACTCAAAAAAACCATTATTTTCAAATGACAATGCATGAAGTAATTATCCCACAGTCTTGGATCGTTTCCCAAAGCCACATGTATAACCCAAGAAAATAAAAGGAAGTCCAATTTATTATCCATTCTCCTACCTTGAGTTCGTAAAAGAACCACCAACCATACTTTCATTCTTCCTTAAGTGAGCTGAAATCAAACAATCTTGATTAGCCTACATACCCATGTCGGGATCAAGCTCAATGTAGTTCTATAGGCTCTCAGGTCATTCTGAGATTAAAAGTTTGTCTCCCAGTTCATTCTGAGATTAGGTGGTCTCCCAGGTCATTCTGAGATTAGTCATTATTGGCTGTCAGGTCCATTCTAACATGTCCATTATTGGCTGTCAGGTCCATTCTGACATGTCCATTATTGGCTGTCAGGTCCATTCTGACATATCCATTATTGGCTGTCAGGTCCATTCTGACATGTCCATTATTGGCTGTCAGGTCCATTCTGACATGTCCATTATTGGCTGTCAGGTCCATTCTGACATATCCATTATTGGCTGTCAGGTCCATTCTGACATGTCCATTATTTGGCTGTCAGGTCCATTCTGACATATCCATTATTGGCTGTTAGGTCCATTCTGACATATCCATTATTGGCTGTCAGGTCCATTCTGACATATCCATTATTGGCTGTCAGGTCCATTCTGACATGTCCATTAACAAAACAACTAAGCAATTCAAAGAATCCCAACAATTCTTGCCAATCGAAGGATGAAGCAAAGCAGCACACCCACAACAAAACAAACACCCGACCCCAAAGACTCGCAGCAGTTCATACCAAGCAGTTGACAAGAACCCCATGCATAAGACGCTAGGGATCTAGCAACTTAGCAGGGCGTCTCCAACAAACCTTGCATGCAAGAATCCTAATGGAAACAAATAAGATGAGGGACGAAAAACTCACGCAGAAATGGGGAGGTCGCCTGGGACGGAGAGGAGGCAAGAAGAATTTGACGGCTAGGAAAGTTTTCCCCCCTCAACGATCCCCTCCTCCTGCATATATATACACTTCAACCATTCCCTCCATTAAATTCTCATACCCCATCATCCATAGGTATTTCCTAGGTTCAACGAGCCCCTTCATTAAATTCTCACACCCCATCATCCATTCATGAATAGGTATTTTCTAGGTGACCTTAAGTCGAACCATGACCGGTCGACTTGATAACCAACCATATTGGTTCATCGATATTTATTTCATAATATTTAGGTTCGAGTCTTGTAATAAAAATCATGGTTTTTACAATCTCCCCAACTTAGAGATATTTCGTCCCCGAAATATTATAACAGCAAGATGATAAGCATGATTAATTATATCTTCAGGATCTCAGGCTGCTCCTGTTGTTGCTTCGGAGGCTGACGACAGTCTTTTATCATGTGTCCCGTCCTGCCGCAATTGTAGCACCGACGGGGCTCGTTGCATTGCCCGGAATGCATCTTGGTGCAATTTTTACATCGTCTATACAGAATCTCCTCAAACTTCCTTTTGAGGTTTCCATCTACGTTCCCTGGGTAGTTCTGCTGCTGTTGTTCTGCGGACCCATTTGAGCTACCCCCATGGTTGGCATGCTTGTGTTGCGTGGTAGTCTTCCCCTGTTTCTGTGAACGATCATGCTCAAATACCAACTCATGAACCATCATGGTTCATTTATACATTCTTGTTTCAGTTTTGACTTAGGTTTATTAGCGAAGAACTTTGTTAATTAATAACATAACACAGTGGAAAAAGATAATTACTGGACTTTTCAACAAGGTACTTGAGTCATAAAATGTGAGCTTGTGGGAAACCGTGCTCTGATACCACCTGTAACGACCCGCCATTTTTCACAATATTGTGAGCCTAGCTGGCTAGGCGTTACTCGAAATTATACCAAACCAACCCTGTAACAACCAGCCCTAACCGGTCCGGGCGTTACTTATATGTTACATGATTTCTATTAAAACCATAAGTATGACTTATTCAAAGTAAATTATGGTTAGTCAAGACATAATAATAATAGTTCCACAGTCTTGGATCGTTTCCCAAAGCCACATGTATAACACAAGAAAATAAAAGGAAGTCCAATTTATTATCCATTCTCCTACCCTGAGTTCGTAAAAGAACCACCAACCATACTTTCATTCTTCCTTAAGTGAGCTGAAATCAAACAATCTTGATTAGCCTACATACCCATGTCGGGATCAAGCTCAATGTAGTTCTATAGGCTCTCAGGTCATTCTGAGATTAAAAGTTTGTCTCCCAGTTCATTCTGAGATTAGGTGGTCTCCCAGGTCATTCTGAGATTAGTCATTATTGGCTGTCAGGTCCATTCTGACATGTCCATTATTGGCTGTCAGGTCCATTCTGACATATCCATTGTTAGCTGTCAGGTCCATTCTGACATATCCATTGTTGGCTGTCAGGTCCATTCTGACATATCCATTATTGGCTGTCAGGTCCATTCTGACATATTAATTTTTGGCTGTCAAGTCTATTCTGACATGTCAATTTTTTGGCTGTCAAGTCCATTCTGATATATCCATTATTTGGCTATCAGGTCCATTCTGACATGTCCATTATTGGCTGTCAGGTCCATTCTGACATATCCATTATTGGCTGTCAGGTCCATTCTGACATATCCATTATTGGCTGTCAGGTCCATTCTGACATATCCATTATTGGCTATCAGGTCCATTCTGACATATCCATTATTGGCTGTCAGGTCCATTCTGACATGTCCATTAACAAATCAACTAAGCAATTCAAAGAATCCCAACAATTCTTGCCAATCGAAGGATGAAGCAAAGCAGCACACCCACAACAAAACAAACACCCGACCCCAAAGACTCGCAGCAGTTCATACCAAGCAGTCGACAAGAACCCCATGCATAAGACGCTAGGGATCTAGCAACTTAGCAGGGCGTCTCCAACAAACCTTGCATGCAAGAATCCTAATGGAAACAAATAAGATGAGGGACGAAAAACTCACGCAGAAATGGGGAGGTTGCCTGGGACGGAGAGGAGGCAAGAAGAATTTGACGTAGGAAAGTTTTCCCCCCTCAACGATCCCCTCCTCCTGCATATATATACACTTCAACCATTCCCTCCATTAAATTCTCATACCCCATCATCCATAGGTATTTCCTAGGTTCAACGAGCCCCTTCATTAAATTCTCACACCCCATCATCCATTAATGAATAGGTATTTTCTAGGTGACCTTAAGTCGAACCATGACCGGTCGACTTGATAACCAACCATATTGGTTCATCGATATTTATTTCATAATATTTAGGTTCGAGTCTTGTAATAAAAATCATGGTTTTTACAAAGTCCAAGCCTATGGGGTCCTCAAAAAGCCTTGGATGGTCCATTGCTGGATGAGACAAAATGCATTCTCACTAGTAGTCATTTCATTCTCGAGAGGAAGAGCTTCATTGGTAGTTGATTGTCCATTTGAAACTAGCACCTTAGATTCGGGCTTTATCATTGGTGGGTTTCCGACTTTTCGTGCATTGGTTGATCCCTGGTCACCGCAATTTTGAAGCGCTTTTGAGGGATTGGGAAAACATCCTTGCAAATAGGACGCTTACCATCTTGACAATGGTCACCGTTGGAGCAAGGCAAATAAACTTTAAGGGCCGCAACAAGAGGGTGAGTTTCTAAAAAAAATTAAGTTGAAAGCTGATAAACGATGACAAGTTTAACACCAAGTGAGGAGGCTTTACAAGAGGGCAAAAACATGCAATTGAACTCAACATTGCCTTCTACAAAACCACATTAAGAGTTCATGCAAGCAAATCTTATAGTGTCCACAAAAAATTTGTAAAGTTGTCTAAATGACAAGAAGGATGTAGAAGAGTTAAAATTTTGACTATCTATCGGGAAACTGCAAATAGATGTGAATTTTGTATGACCTAGATTAAATATGGGGAATTTTTTGGCATTAGAAGGGACAAGTTGGAAATAAATTTGGTCAAATATGAGATAAATGATAAAGACATGACATGCCAAAATTGGTACCTCTTAATTAAAGATGATGAATTCGTGATGCATATGATCAAATGGTCATGTTTGAGAATTTGTTCCGATCAAATTACATCCAATTCAAGCACACCAAAGGAAGTCTCGTGGTCTCTATATATCCAATTACCAAAAAAGTGTAAATTCTATAAATTTGGAGAACTGGAAACTAATGAGAGGGGATTCCAAAAATGGGCAGGAGAATGCAAGGCTACAGAAATCTGAAAAACAGAGAGGGCTATATCCAGCTCTACAAATAACAGAGCTTCAAAGTGTTTTGGGAGGGGGATCGGACGCTAGAAAAAAATAATAAGAGGCGACACTCTTCTTTCCCGTCGTGCCTTTGCTTGCTTGACGTCCTATTGCCTTGCTGCCTAGGAGAATTGTGGAGTGCCCCCTACAAGAAGTCCTACTGCAACCTTGCCATCAGAGGGTAGCCCTGAAGCTTGCTGAGGAGAGCAGTCCCTGTTTGTTGTTGCCAAGTAGCCATCCCCACCGAGACCCCTTCTCCCTGTCACAAGGTTCGTTGGTTTGTCCCACATCGGTCGTAGAGGTTGTTGGTGACTTGTATATAGGCTAATGGGAAAGCCTTATTCCTTGAGCTAGCTTTTGGATTAAGAGAGGCCCGTGACACCTATTGCGAGTTTCCTTTGGTTGTTTAAAGTCCCTTTTGGGGGCCCAAAGGGTCCAACAGTGGTTTCGGAGCTTGGGTACGGGCCCAAAGGGCCCAACAAGTGGTATCAGAGCCAAGTTCGAGCCGGGTTTGTCTACACCGATTGTTGTTGTTGTTCCTTCATGGGTTCCACTTGATGATTTGAAGAGGAGTTTGTCAGGTGGGTGTCGTCTGATTTAAGGGGAGTGTGTCAGATGATGGTTTCGGGCCACGCCCGATGTGTGAAGGGGAGTTGTTGGGTTTGTCCCACATCGGTCGTAGAGGTTGTTGGTGACTTGTATATAGGCTAATGGGAAAACCTTATTCCTTGAGTTAGCTTTTGGATTAAGAGAGGCCCGTGACACCTATTGCAAGTTTCCTTTGGTTGTTTAAAGTCCCTTTTGGGGGCCCAAAGGGTCCAACTAGTGGTTTCGGAGCTTGGGTACGGGCCCAAAGGGCCCAACAAGTGGTATCAGAGCCAAGTTCGAGCCGGGTTTGTCTACACCGATTGTTGTTGTTGTTCCTGGGTTTGTCACACCGATTGTTATTGTTGTCCTTCATGGGTTCCACTTGATGATTTGAAGAGGAGTTTGTCAGGTGGGTGCCGTCTGATTTAAGGGGAGTGTGTCAGACGATGATGGTTTCGGGTCACGCCCGATGTGTGAAGGGAGTTGTTGGGTTTGTCCCACATCGGTCGTAGAGGTTGTTGGTGACTTGTATATAGGCTAATGGGAAAGCCTTATTCCTTGAGTTAGCTTTTGGATTAAGAGAGGCCCGTGACACCTATTGCGAGCTTCCTTTGGCTGTTTAAAGCTCCCTTTTAGGCCCAAAGTGGTCCAACTGTAGCTTCGGAGCTTTGGGCACGGGCCCAAAGGGCCCAACAAGAAGACCACCATTGCTGCCCATCGCCAAAGCCTAAGCCGCTTTGCTTTTGGTATCACCATTGAAGCCTCGCTATCTTCTCCAAGCCTCACCGGGAATCCCCCACATTGCTGTCCCGCCGCTACCGGAAACCTTGCCTTGGAGAGGAGTTGCTGCCTTGTTGATCACCGTCACCATGGCGACGACTAGGAGCCCGCTACCCTGCTGCATGGCGGAGGTGACGTGTTGCTGCATTTGGAGACCCGCTGCCAAAGTTGGCCCCGTACGTGCTGTCCTAACATATACCTGACACCGAGAAGAAGCAGAACAGCAAGAGAGGAGCACCACTTTCGCTGCCAAATCCCATCTGTTGGCCACCTTCATCGCTCATCGCTCGTTAGATTGCTGCTAAAATCTTGCTGGTGCTTGCCGGGGAAGTGCTACAGCCGAGTCCTGCTGCC